>PVJD01004190.1:0-142969 GCA_004026545.1 Mormoops blainvillei | reverse complement strand
ATTGATGATGATTATAATAACACTAATAGGATAAATGAGCCATAATGAATTATGAGTAATAGTCAGTAATGTATTCCAGGATTATTTATACACCGTTAGTGGAGTTTCTACTCCATATATTCACGGAGCTGGAGGGGACTGTAGAGGTATCCAATGCCAATGCCTCGTTTTATAGACAAATCTTGGCCACGTAAATGGAGTCAGACAACAAAGATTTATTTATTTTTTATTTTTACCTGAGGATATTGTTTTTCATTTCCTTTAGAAGGAGAGGAAGGATGGGGGTGGGGGGTGTGGAGAGAGAGAGAGAGACAGAGAGAGAAACATCTATAGTTGCCTCCTATGTGCACCCTATCCAGGGACCAAACCTGCAACCTCAGCATGTGCCCTGACCAGGAATCAAACCTTCAGCCTTTCGGTTTATGGGACAACACTCCAACCAACTGAACCACACTGGCCAGGGCAGATTTTTTTTTGACCCAAACTAGGTTGTGTGATGATTTAGCATCGATAAGAATTAGCATTGGCACATTCTTGCATGAGTGGGAAGACCTGATTCTGGACCACCATGTGTTTTATGACTTGAGAACTCCTGGCTTCTGGGATGACGCATGTATCTGTTTTACATGAAGATTACCAAACACCTCTCACTACATTTGAAAACAATGAAGAAAATGAATAGTTACTCATTGCCCTACTTACTGCCCTCTTTGTCACTGTTTCTATTGGCGTAGCATGCTGGCAGTCATCTAAACAGTTAGTTTTCAGTTTGGCAAGCTGGCGAAAGGGTGCCCTCAAATCCCCCAACATCGAGGACAAAGAGAAGCCCGTGAGCACTTTTGTCAGCACTCAGTGGGTCAGCCTCACTGGCCAAATTCTTCATGATGGGCAAAGCCCTCCGGGGTTTTGGTGAACCAATAACCCTACCATGATCCCGGAGGTACATATTTGAAACCACAGCTCTTTAGTTTTTATTTATTTCCCCCCAAATTACTTTATTACTCAGGGTCAATAAAAAATATTTAATGAATCAAAAAGCAAGCCATAGGATCCTCTGGTCCCAAGTCCTATGGAGAACTCGGTAAACAGAATGGAACATTTGGGATTTAGTTTACCATTCCTCTAAGCCAAGAATCAGCAAACTTTTTTTTTTTTTTGGTGTAAGGTCAGATAGTAAATATTTTAGGCTTTGTGGCCATCTGGTGGGTCATGATTTATTTGCTGACTCTTGCTCTAGGCGCTAATTAGTTAGAAAGATCAAGCCAAAGGAGTACTTGAACTGGCTGCTCAGCCACTTGATGTAGCCTTTGAAACTTGGGCTTTGGAGTTGGACGATGCAGGCTCGGCTCTGTGGTTCTTCTGCTTACCGGGTGATTTTAGGTTTGTTATTCCCTTCGGTGTCCTTGTCTATAAAATGGGGATATTAATTGTCCCCCTTGTAGACGCTGCAGAGCTCCTATGCTCTCTGAATGATAGCAGTACAATGAATAGTTATTGATAATCAAGCCAAATGGATAAAAGAAACTGTTCAATAGTGTAGAGATAAGCAACTGACCTATCTTGTCACTTTCAAAGGCAACTAGGTGGGGAGTGTCAAGAAAAACCATCTTTTAAAAAATTTTTATCATTTATTAAGAATGCCTGTTAGAGAAGTATTAACACCAACTTCTCAACAAGGGAAACTGCAGAATTTAGTGTAGTTCTTATTTTCTTACAAAAATGCTCTATAATTGACATATAACATTATATTAACTTTAGGTGTGCAGCCCAATAATTCGATATTTGTACACCTTGCAAAATGATCAGCATAATAAGTCTAGTTAACATCCATCATTTTGCATAGTTACAAAAGTTTTTTTTCTTGCGATGAGAACTTTTAAGATCTCTCTTAGCAACTTTCAAATATGCAATACAGTATTGTAAACTAGAGTCATGATACCAAACATTAACATAAGTCACCATGATTTATTTGTAACTGGGAATTTGTACCTTTTGACCCCCCTGACCCATGCCCCCTACCCTCCACCCCCTGCCTCTGCTGGAAACCATCAATCTGTTCTGTTTTTATTTATTTATTTATTTACTTACTTACTTACTTACTTACTTATTTTAGATTCCTCATAAATGAGATTATATAGCATTTGTTTTCTGTGTGACTTAGTTCACTTACCATAATGCCCTCAAAGTTCATCCATCTTGCTGCAAATAAGGTTTCTTTTTTTCTGGCTGAATATTATTCCATCGCGTATATCTGTGTGTCATCACATTTTCTTCATCCATTCATCTGTCAGGGGAACTTAGATCGTTTCCACTTCTTGGCTATAACATGGGGGTATCTCATTAGGGTAGTGCTTTTATTTTCTTCAGACAAGTACACAGAAATGGACTTGCAAGATCATATGGTAGTTCTATCTTTTTATTTTTTGAGGAATGCCATACTGTTTTCCATAGTGGCTGCACCAATTTACATTCCCTCCAACAGCGCATAACGGTTCCCTTTTCCTCTGCAGCCTCCCCAGTGCTCGTCATGACTTATCTTTTTGATAATAGCCATTCTAAAAAGTGTGGGGCGATAACTCACTGTGATTTTGATTTCTGTTTCAACTTTTCATGTACCTGTTGGAGATCTGTGTGTTTTCTTTGGAAAAAATATCTATTCAGAACTTAGTTTTTTTTATTTGTTGTTTTTTTTTTGTTGTTTTTTTTTTTGCTTTTGAGTTCTTTACATATTTTTGGTATTAACCTCTCATCATATATGATTTGTAAGTATTTTTTTCCCTTTCAGGAAGTTGCCTTTTCATTTTGTTGATGGTTTTATTTTCTGGGCAGAAGCTTTTTAGTTTGATGTAGTCCCACTTTATTTTTGTTTTTGTTGCTTTTGCTTTTGGTGTGAGATTTTTAAAAACCATCACCAACACCTATATCAAGGAGCTTACTGCCTGTTTCCTTGTAGGAGCTTTGTAGTGTCAGGTCTTGTGTTGAAGTCTTTAACACATTTTGAGCCCTGGTTGGTGTAGCTCAGTGGATTGAGCATCGACCTGTGAACCAAAGTGTCGCCAATTCGATTCCCCAGTCAGGGCACATGCCTGGGTTGTGGACCTGGTCCCCAGGAAGGGGCGTGGGAGAGGCAACCACACCTTGATGTTTCTCTCCCTCTCTTTCTTCCTCCCTCCCCTCTGTCTAAAAATAAAATATATAAAAATCTTAAAAATATATGCATTTTGAGTTAATTTTTGTGGTTTGTGTAAGACAGTGGTCTGATTTCATTCTTTTGTATGTGGCCTCCCAGTTTTCCCAACACTGTTTGTTGAAGAGACTCTCCTTTTCTCATTGTATATTCTTGCCACCTTTCTCATAGATTAATTGAGCATATTTCTGGGCTTTATTTCTGGGCTCTCTGTTCTATTCCATTGATCTCTGTATCTGTTTTATGCCAATACCATACTGTTTTGATTTCTATAGTTTTGTAATATAGTTTGTCCAAGTAACCTTTTTTTTCATCCTTATCTTCTATGGGGAAAAATCTGAGCCCAGATCATATTGCTTTGCATTATTGCTAAGACCCTAGTGCTAAATCATGACAGACCATCTTTCTTTCCCCCCAAAATGGAGACCTCACATTATTCAGTGAAAAATCTCAAATAAAAAATTATTCTCTGAACACTTTCTTCAGCCACAGAGTGAAACCAAATGATCTGTCTCAGGTCAAAATTATTAACACAGTCTGAGATCAACAGGTAAGGAATGGCGGAAGGCCGTAGGAGCTCTGGGACTGCAGCTAATTAGTTCCTGGTGATTTCATCCTGCCGCCCTTGATTTTGCAACTCCTGTTGCTATGGCTGAAGCTGGAAAGAATTTGGTCTAAAGCCACCTATATGCTCAACATCCTGGGGGAATCTAACTTTTAATAACTAAGTTTTATAAATATTTCTGAAGAATTATGAACTATGAGGTTGAGGTTGGCCAGGACTATGATGCAGTAACTCAAGGAACATCTAAGATTTATATATTCTCATTTTGAAGTTCCAGGCTCTGGCAGCTGCCGTATCATGGTGAGAAATGACTGGGCTTTTGATATAGACAGATAGGATGTGATTCTCACCTCTGCCCTTTCCTAGCTATCTGACAACAGACAAATCACTTAACCATGTTTCTTCATCTGTAAAATGACTAATAATCACTCCTCACATTGTATAAAATATCTGTGTTAAGAGATGCTGCAAGAAACTACTGATCAGCCTGACTGTACAGGCTGGAGTCCAAATGACCGAATCTACTCACCCCGTTCCCCACTGTATACTTGTTAAAAAGAAAAAGGTTGAAGTCATTCTCAACATTTAGCACATGCTGAGTCATTACTTTGGGGAGTTCTAACCCTGGAGTTATTGATAACAAGGAGATGTGCTGAGAAGACCGTGAAAACCCTACTCCACCCTCTGTCATCTGTCATCTGCTAGCCAGTCATTGATTATCCCTCAAGCACTGCCTCTACCTGCTGCCAAGGAAGGTGAGCTCCCAGATCACTTGCTTTTATGTTTTCACACTTGTCCCCTGGGAAACTTGGCTCAAAGTTGTAAATGATGTGGCATCTTTAGTGACGATGAGATTCACTCTGTTAAACCTTTGTAGCCTGTCAAATAGATATTCCTGTTTGGGGTTTTATTTAGGTGCACAAGGAAAACCCCCATCCATACAATGGTGCAACTGAGTGGGACAGGGGCTGCTGGCTCAAAAGGAGCCAGACAGATGTGTAAACAAAGCCAGATGATAGCTTACTTTCCTTGTAATACTTCTTTCAGGAAAAGAGCAGTGCAAGCATGATGACAAATGGTATTTGACACTTGACCTTTGTGTCAGTGAGCAGTAGGGATTGGAGGGGACTGTGGCAAACTAGAAAAACCCTGTCTGTCTAAACGACAGTCACTTCTTAATTTTAGCTGCCATTGAGGAATCTAGATTTAAAGATAGCTAGATTTTCCAGTACTTTAGGAGGTTGGAGAAATATGGATTTTAATGTAAAATTATTAGTATTTAAATGTTAAAGAATTCAAATTCAAATAATCTCTGTTACCTCTTGAGCCTGTAAGTACTTATATAGACCGAAAGGGTAAATTGGTGGGGGAAATGGTCACTGGGCTAACACCTCAAAAACTGTGTATAATATTTATTGTAACTCTCTCCAAGTGGAAAAGCTTGCCTACTTCCTTCAAGTTTTGTCATGTTCCATAGACAGGAAAGTGGACAAACACCTTTGGTGGTTTTCAATAACAAGGTTGAAACAAAGAGCCTCAATGCTTCATTCAGAAAATTTTAAATGATTGACAATTTACTGGAATGTATTACTGAAAATTAAAAAATGCTTTAGAATTAATTCCCAACTTTTTGTCATTAACGTTGTTGAAGTTATTGGTTGTTGAACTTTGCAATAAAGAAAAGGACTCTGCCTAAAGGAGGTGAATGGATTCTATGGCTACTCTATTATTTCTGGTGTTACCATAAAGGAAATGTGATCTTTCCTGGGCGGGTGAGGAGCAGGCTTCCTTGGGAGCCCTCGATAAGCTGTGGAGGGATGGGGGAGAGAGCCACTCCAAGGAGCATGCTTGAGGAACAACAGCTGTGCAGCTGTTGGATAATCCATCAGGCTCGTGTTTTGTTCAACGGGCTGAGGAAGATGAGAGTAAGAAACCTGAGGGAGCATAAGGCGGAGGAACAAAGATGTTTACGATGACACTTTAGCCCGTGTTCTCTGGGTGGTGTGTGACATAAAATCTCTTCCCCTTCTCCCCATTCCACACAATGATGAGTTCTCCCTAGTGGATCGTGGAGTTGGACCTGTTTTCAAGTAAGGGACAGTGGGCTGAGTGTGAGCTGAATGTGGCCCTAAGGTAGACTGGGGGTGGGGGGGTGGGTAGAGGAAGGAGGCAAAATTGCCCCTGGTCAAAAAAACCTATGTTAACTCAAAACCCCAAGGGTATCCCTGGGGTCCAGAGAACTCATTTTAAGATATACTGTAGATTTTTATCTTACCCTCATTACTGCGTTTTGTCCTAGCACTTAATTTGATCTACTAGTTTTTACTGAACACCTATTAGGTGCCTGGCATTGTGCCTGCCATTATATAGCAGATTCAAGTAAAGGCAGGGCATGATCTTTGTTTTCATGTCATGATTTAAGAGCCAGCCAAACAACTCCCTGACACAGGAAGAAACCACGATGAAAAATTCCACAAGTTGAGCAAGATTGAGCCTTTCTCCCCAAGCCCCTGGAATGAAGGCCTTTTGCCTCAGTGGCTATGGAGTAACGTGGCATTGATGGTCCAGTGGCCGACATAGTGGACCGCTTCCAGGGGTGTGAAGGACAGGTGGTGCTGGAATGACTTCAGGGAGTGCATAAAAAGTCAAGTTATGGTCGCGTGCTGTAACTAGGAGCCCTGGCTTCTTTTGGTGAAGTCATCAGATATTAGTTTGAGCTTCTGGTAGACTTCCAGGCTAAGGAGTTTGTACATCCTTTCCTTCTGCTTTGTTAGGCTTCTCTCCACACCCACATCCAGAGGAGGAAACTTTTTTTCCAGCTACTGAGCTGGGAAGGCTCCCGCCTCTTGCTGCCAAAGGCACCTCCCAGGCCCTGTAGACTTGGGTCCCCCTAGTACCTGCAAATCATGTCTCTCAACAAAGTCTTACTGAGCGCCTAATAAGTATTGGGTCCAGGGGTAGATACAGGCCCTTCCCTCACAGTCTAAAGTCTAGTGGGGAAGACATTCAGACATTAAGAAAATAGTATGAATGTGATGAAGTGTGAGGTACAGAATCCAGAAGCATGAAAAGTAGGTTGGAGGCTCAAGAAAGGATCATTGAAAAGAGCCACATCAAAAAGCCAATTAAGTTTCTAATGTAAGAAGTAATACAGTCCTTGAAAACCATGACCTGCAAATGTCTATTAAAAAAGAGGTGGGGGGGGGGCTGGGTAATGCCAAAGGATGTAGTCCGCTGTAGATCTAGGCTTGCCCTAGAGGGAGAGCTTTCTGATAGTCAAAGCTGACCAATGGCAAGACGGTGAGACGTGTGAAGCCAGAAGCTCCCCTTCGCTGCATTGCTCAGGCGTTGGCTAGACATCAGCAT
The DNA here is from genome assembly GCA_004026545.1 of Mormoops blainvillei. Taxonomy (NCBI): domain Eukaryota; kingdom Metazoa; phylum Chordata; class Mammalia; order Chiroptera; family Mormoopidae; genus Mormoops; species Mormoops blainvillei. The sequence goes on along the minus strand of PVJD01004190.1, from coordinate 135,851 downwards.
GGGTATTGACTACGGAAGAGGCACCTGGGTGCTTTGAAAAAGCCCAGAGCTACAAGCCCCACCCAGACGTACTGAACTGAGATATACAGGGATGGGCCTTGGAGATGTGTATTTTTTTAATAGACTTTATTTTTTTAGAGCAGTTTTAGGTTCACAGCAAAATTGAGATTTCCCACATACACCCTGTGTCCACACATGCCCAACCTCCCCCACTAACAACAATCCCCACCAGAGAGGTGCATTTGTTGCAGTCGATGAACCTACATTGGCACTTCATTGTTGCCAAAGTCCGTTGCATACATTAGGGTTCACTCTTGGTGTTATACATTCTACAGGCCTGGACGAATGTATAATGCAACATTGTAGTGTCATACAGAGTATTTTTCCTGCCCTAAAAGTCCTCTGTACTCTGCCTATGCATCCCTCCCTCACCCCCTCCTCCTGGCAACCGATTTTTTTTTTTTTTTTTTTTTTACTGTCTCCATAGTTTTACCTTTTCCGGAATGTTATATAGTTGGAATCACACAGTATGTATAGGCTTTTCAAATTGGCTTCTTTCACTTAGTACTATGCATTTAAGTTTTCTCCATGTATTTTCATGGCTTGATAGCTCACTTCTTTTTAGTGCTGAGTGATATTCCATTGTCTAGGCATATGACAGGTAATTTATCCACTCACCTACTGAGGACACCTCAGGTGCCTCCAAGTTCTGGGCACTGTGATTAAAGCTACTATGAACAGTTGTGTGTAGGTTTTGTGTGGATGTAAGTTTTGAAGACCTGTAATTTGAACAAGTGACCCAGAGACAGATATGGGGTGTCTGGACCAGACAGTCATTTGTCCATGGCTGAGCGGGGACTGGAAGGCTCTCTAGGCCTGAAACCCTAGGAGTGTGACGACTGTGTGTAGCTCTTGCACCAGGGCTCTGGTTCAGACTAGGCATTAGCGTTGTCGTTTCTGGACTTTTCTCCCCCAAAGCAAAATCACCCTTTCGGTCAGATGTTCAGTGTCAATGTTTACTGCTAGCATAAAGTTACCTAATATCAAAGAGCAACTTTCTTGGAGCTGTAGAAAGAACGTGGGCTGACCTGTTCTTCCAGGTTCTTCCTGAATTCAAATCCAGACTCTACCACCTACAAATTGTGATATTGGGCCAAAAGTTTTACAATTTAATGCCTCAGCTTCCCCTTCAGTAAAAGTGGCTAATAATAACATTTCCTCATGAGGTTCTTGTGAGAATTAAATAAGTTCGTGCATCTAAAACAGAAAAGTGTCTTGTACAACAACATAAGCTCGGCATAAATGTTAGCTGCTTTCATTACGGTTGTCATCCCAATTTTTATCCTAATTATTACCAGTTACCAATTTGAGTCCCTCTGAGGTGAGGAGTCCTCCCGGGTGAAGCCCTGGAATTAGAGGGAACCCGCATGGCTATTGCACACCAGCTTGTGTGGACTGAGCCCGCGGGAACAGGATGAGTCCTACGCGCTCTGGCTGTCTGAGGGGAGGGGTCCGGTGAGTGGGCGCCACTCTCCCAAGACGGTGCCTCTGAGGCCAGGCAGGCAGGAGCGCAGATTACCTGAGGCAGGCGATGAGGTAATGGCTTCCCAGAGCTCACTTGGCCTTCTCTCTCACCTAGCAGCCCTCTCTCTCTCTCTCTCTCTCTCTCTGTTTTCCTACTCCAGAAGCTAGGACTGCCAATCTCAAATGTCGCTAGTGACGTTGTGGAGATGGCTGTTTGCAATGTGTCTGTCACTTTGCAAAAGGATGTCCCCTAAGAACTCTGGACTCAAAGGCAGGAGACAGACAGGCTTAATGCTGGCTGCTGAAGCCAGTGGTTGGAATCCCAGCTCTGCTGCTTCTCAGCTCTGTGAGCCCAGGCCAGTTTCAGAATTTCCCAGAGACCCAGTCTCTTCATGTCTGGGGTGGACGTATTTTGTCTTGAAGACCAAGTGAGTTAATGAGTGTGAAACTGTTTTGTGAACTGTGCGACTGTTATTGTTAACTTGTTTGTTAATAAGCTAACTAATGAAATGATGGTTATTGTTTGTCATTTAAAAGACCAATACAAGGAGAAGAGCCTGCAGGGACTGTTCTTCTAGGAGATAAACCAGGTAATGTGTGAGAGTAGTTTGTAGCTGCAAACCTCTGCTTTGGCCGTAGGGACCACTATCTTGTAACCTGGGCTACCCCAGAGTCCCACTGGTTTGTTCATCTGAAGGAGACTTACACTTTTCCAAAGTATAAGTTGTTTTTTGAGCAAAATGAGCACCTATTCTTTTGCTGGCAAATCGTTAATATGGGAATCAGCCACTGGAAGGCCAAAGCCGGGTAAATTATATATTTACTTCTAACAAGAAATTTAGTGTGCCGGTTTGTTTCAGATGCTTTATTCAAGTCTAACATGCATAGAAAAAAAGCACATAACTTTTAAGTGACCAGCTTGGTTAATTTTCACAAATTGGACACATGTGAAACTTGCATCCAGATTAAAAATAAAAATAAAATTGCTAGCAATTTCAAGAAACCCGGTTGAGGTCAGAGAGTTTTAAACACAATTGACTTTGGAACTGACTGGGGCAATAACATGGCGTTGGCAAAGTTTATGTCCAGTGTCCTGACTTCCCCTCCCTTTATTTGGCTTTTGGGTTCCCCCCAGCAAGTCCTGTTCTTATGGGGAGATCGGAGACGCTCTTTAACACGGGGGTGTTGGTACATGGGTTGCTCTTCCCTGGGTTTCTGGCTTTAACCTGGTGCCTCTGCTAGGATGCAAAGGGACAGGTCTCTTAAGATATTTCAGGCCCATTGGAGCTGGGAGTGAGTGACTTCAGGGAGTCCTGAAACACCATCCCACAAAAACATAGTGCAGCCTTTTGAATGGCAGCCCTGGCAAATGTCACCATTTGCATGGTCATGATACTGCCTTGTCTCCTTGCTTGACACAGACATGGTTGCAAGGTTGGCTACTTGGTCTGAAGGAGAGAAAAGACACACAGACAGACTGCTCTTCTCAGGAAGGGAGAGGACCACACTGAAGAAAAGCAATTGTAAGGTTTGACCAAAATGCCCAGAAAACCACGACTATTGTACACCTTGCCCAGGTTCTGCAGGTGCCTACAGGCACTGCAGCTCATTAACATACTTAGTCCACATCCCAGCCACTCCCCTGTCTGGAGGACTGACTGGGAACGCTCATTTTGGGAAGCTTCAGGGGCCAGAGAAAGAACATCCCAGACCTGAGGTCAAATCCAGAGCCCTGTTAATCAAGAGAGTGCCTCAAAGTCAGAATTCCACTGAGTCTTGGACTGACAGTGAGTGTTCATGCCCTTTGGTAGAAGGACCATGTTTTGGAGAGTCTAGATTTAGAGATGTTGATCATGGCAGTTGGGTGTGTCCCCTGGCGGCCTTATTAACTGAGCCCAGATTGGTTCATGCCTGTGTCTTCTCCCGAGCTCTGGGGCCTCCGTGCCTGGGGCAGGGCTGCTGGGTCAAAACCAGCGGTAAGGAAAGGGCAGTTCTGTGTGGTGCCGACCTGCGCCTTCCTGCCGCCCACTCACTTTTCTAATGCAGCTGTTTGTGCTCTTGCTCTCATTTCTCACTTCTTTTCAGATTTCCTAGTCTTTCAGAACACTATCCACTAAAACCGAGTGTCATATAGAAACTGTGACTCTAACATGCTTTTTAAAAAATCGATTTGCCTGCTTATTCATGTATTCATTCAACGTACAGTAGTCGAACATCTGCCTTATGCAAGGAACCATGCTGGGGAGACAGAGTCAAATAAGTCAGGACCGTGCCCTCAAAGAGTTTATATTCTGGTGGGCAAAAAAGACAAGTAAAGTGTGATAAATATCTCGAAAGAGGTCAGCCCAGGTAAAAATACCTGGAGAGGGGTAAGCACAGGTAAGCACTGGTAAGCTACAGGAGGAACGTCTGAAAACAAACTTGGGAGTCCACAAAGACTCCCCTAGGAAGGTCGTACTTGAATTGGGTTTTGGAGAAGAAATAGACGTTGGTCTAAGAACGGGGTTGAAGGGGAGGGTGGGAAGGATGTTTTAGCTGGAGGACACAGTTTGCTTCAAGGCAAACTGGAACTGGGGCCAAGTTCCCTGTGGCTCACATGCAGGGTACGTGCCAAATGAATCTCCCTTAGTTTATTGCAGTTGTGTGAAGTTTTCAAGTGCATTTTCATGTTCCATGAACCAGAGGCGGGTAGAAATTACTTCAGAATCAACATGCCTATGGGGACTGGGCTGGCCAGTGTGTGCCTTGGCCATGGTGTAATCTTTATTTTTGAAAGAGGTCCCCAATTCGGGATGACCAAACACCCCACCCCAGTCTTTCACCCAGGCCTGGAGTTTCACTTTTCCTTGGTGCCTTCTAATTTCTGCCTTGGTGGTGAGCCTTTCTGGAAATGTGCACATCTACTGGGTCAAGGCCAGCTTAGGTCTCTACCCTGGGGAGGATTTTACAAAAGTCCAGAGGTGTTATTCTTAAGGCTCTACTCCTGATGTTCTGTGAGAGGTTCTCCAGTCATTCCACAGCACAGAAGCTTACAGCATTGGGACCTTCCAGGCCCCTAGCCACTTGGGCTCTTCTGGGACTTTCTTTTAGTAAAAAGCACAAGTATCCTTGGTTACCAAAGTGATTTACAAAAACTCAACTGTAAATAAACTTGTCTTAATGGTGGTCTTACATCATTTTAGCCATTTAAGACAAGGAAAGGAAACTATAATTGAGCATCAGTTATGTCAGATACCGTCGGTGCTTTCATAACTGTTATTTAAGCACTGTAATGACCTGGTGAGTTGGGTATTATTGTCCAAGAGAGCAAACAAACACCTCGTCCCAGCCATGGCTGGAACACGAAGATTTTAACCAAGAATCCAATGGCCATGTAATCATGAAATTGTAGGCCATGAAGTTGTCTTCTGATGGCTGCTTTCAGTGCTGAAATTTTAACTCCTGTTCCTGAGCAAAACGAATGCTATCTTTATTGATCCTCTCACAATTTTATCTCCTACTGACTCCTCCTTCCCCTTTATGTGAGGGTACCCGAAGGCCCTAGCTGCCTCCATATTTGCCATTAGATGTATTTATCCATTTCATTAGCCAGTTTGGGTCCCTTCACTTGGAAAGTGATGTGGAGAAAAGACCTCTTTCCCTTAAATTTTCATCTTGAATGTTTCTGGGAGTGCTGCCTCTCTAGGTCCAAGGAGTTGTCTGTGAATGCAATGAGTGGCTTTTTGATGAGTTAGTGGTGAATTTGACTATTGCCTGGCCCCAATGCCCTTTCCCCTGTGCACCTGTATTCTCATGGCATTGACCTGCCCATCTTAGAAATCTAGACTGAGAATTGGTCAAGTGGGCATGGGGGTAAAGAAGATGTCTATGTCTGAACAATGTACTGAATTTGACCCCTAGTTCAGCTTTAGTAGTGCTAGAAAAATAGGCTTTTGTAGCAGAGATAGGAAAGGTAAATATGGAGGTAAAGACAAAGAAAGGGTAGTTATTGTTGGTTTGTCTCTTGTCTCTAAGTCACTTGTCTGCCTTTCCCTGGGAGGGCTATGATGCAGTGATTGGGTTATCCCCTTGGGGTTGATGCAGTGATTTGTCTCGTGGTAAATTCTAAGCTTTTTCAGTCCTAGACAGAATAGAATAGAATGGAGGCTGTATCTCTGGAACTGAGGGCTATGAATACCCCCTTGAACCCAAGAATCACAGAGTGTAGAACATAAAAGAATTTCTAATCCAACCCTCTTACTTTAAAGATTGAGGGCCTGGGACTTATAAAATGAAAATCAGCCAAAATTGATATCTATTTTCTATTGGTATCTTACAGTAAGGGTATGTTTTTATCATTTTTTAACTCTTACCCTTCTGCCTGTTGATTGTGGTCAAGTAACTGTCCATCCATTTTATATGCATACTATTTCCGATACCACCAGTTAGCAGGAACCTGGGAATTGGAGCCCAGACCTCCACCCCATCCCCACCCCCACCCCTGCTGACTTTCAGTTTCATGTTGTCCACTCGTTCCAGTCCTGTCCTCTGTAGTTGGACCATCCAATATTCAGGAAGAAGCTACAGAAACGGTGTATCATTTGTGAAGTCTGGAGTTCCCTGGCAGGACCTTTCTCGAACATGCTCTTATGATCAAGACATGGACACAGTGGCTAAAAATGAACAGAAGGAGAGACTAAAGGAGATGTGAAGGTGTGAACCTCTAGGTTTCCTCCTTGGGACCTATGAGACACAGTAGTGTCAGAGAGAGATTCTGACTTCTCGGTCAATGAACATTCTTGACATTAGCCAGGTCTTACAGGCTCTAGCGAGGGTGGAGGAACTGGGGGGCTGTTGGAAATGCCCAGCTGTCTTAGAATTCCAGTCCCTTTTACAGCAATGATGGCATTCTCTAGGGAGCTGGGAAGTCCCAGATGTAGCTCAGTCACAACTGTAACGGCCGCTTCACAATGCCCCGTGCTCACAGCTGACACCAGTGGTATTTCCAGCATTCTTTGTCAAACATGCCAGATACCTTAGGGGAAAGTCCCTTCAACAAACACTACTTTTTATTCTCAAGGATCTGACCCATTAGGGCAATTTCTGAACACTGTCTCCTGTTTCCTCCCCATGTTCTTGGACTTGGGTAGCAGAAGGCTGGATGGGTGATGCCCATTGCAGACCTTGCATGCAGTTGCTTTTAGGTTCCTCAGGGAATGTTCTGTTACTACCCCATGCAACCAGTGAAGAAGGAATACACAATTTGGTGCCAGGTAAGGCGATGTTGAAGTGTTCAGGCAGGAATTCTGAATCCGACCCCACATCTAATGAGCCTATTATTAGAGGCTCTTGGCAGAGTGAGGGAAATCAGATGCTAATAAAAAGCAGGTTCTGAGAATAGTTTAAAACCTAGCACCAGCTCCATTATATGTTCCTTTCCGAGTCAAAAAAAAAAAAAAATGTTCCCAGCTTGTCACGGAAGCAGGACTCGTGGATTTGCATGAGAAAGAGCGGGTCAGCAACTGCAAAATTAAAAGCCATTTTAATAATTTAATGGAGAAGTTATAGCTGAAGGAAATTACAGGCTCTTTGTTCAAGTTTCTAATTATCTAACAGCTGTCTCATCACATGGCCTTACTTTGTTGGGCAGTGGAGAGTGATCTGGCAGTGTCGGCCTACAGAAACTTCCACTATTAAGAAATTGCATTACTAAATCTTCCGTTCAGAAGGCATTCAAATAGAACTAGAGGTGGCCCACCATGTTGGAAAGCATCAGACTCAGAGAATTTGGTACAACCAAGCCACACCTGGGTTTTCCAGTTCCCTAGCGTGCAGATCTGTCTGCAAAGCCACCAGTGGTGGGGAGGGAGTATTCATAAAGGATAAGTGTGCTCACTTGAAATAATTGCTGTGTTTATCCAGTGGGCTTACCCAGACCAGCTCCTGCCCTCTCTGCTCATTGCTAGGGAAGCAAACTGCAGGCTACTGTGACCTCAGACCTCTGCCTGTGTCCAGCTCTCTTCTCCCTGGGACTGCTTTTTTTTCAGTGGGAGCTGGGAGAGTCGTTGAAAGCCTATGATATTCATGGTGGTAATAGGGCCTAGCATTACTAAGCTGTTATTCATTTGAATCGGTGCCTGTGCTAAAAATCCAACACATGGACACCAGGAGTTACATCTGGTGCGAGCTTCGGGCTCAAATTTGGATACGCGGATTTCCGAACTGTGTGTATTCCATTTATTTGCTAAGCTCTGGACACAGTACATGATTAATTTAACCCTCATTCCCTCCAGGTTTCTGTTCAAATGCCTCCTTATCCCAGATGCCTTCCCTGGCCTCCTGATGCAAAAACACCTCTGCCTTCTTTCCACATGTCCCTGTCCTCCTAGCACCCATCTCCACTTGAAATGTATTTATCCATTTATTTGTTCTTCCACTAAAACATACACTGCCTGAGAACAAGGGCTTTGTCTGTTTTGTTGATCTGCGCTATCATTAGCTCCTGGAACAGCACGGGGTCGGTAATATGTGTCCAGTACGCAGAAGAAAGCAAGCTGCCCTTTGTAGCTGCTTTCCAATTCTTCATTTCTTTGAGCAAACATTTATTCAGTACTTGGTACCGGGTGTTAAAGATCACAGTCCTGTACTCCTAGGGTACACAGCTGGTGGGGGGATGTACACATTTAAATTCCATCCATCCTTTAAGATCCAATGCTGGCATCAGCCCCTCTTGGAAACCTTTCTAGAACACTCTTCTTCCCCTCCCAATCTAGGTTTGGCACCATTCTTACCATTTTCTGTGTCATCCTGGGCAGAACTTTTTCATGGCCCACATGTAAAGCAGACAAATGAGGCGCAATGTAACTTCTGTTTCTCCTTCTGAGCTCCTGAAGAGCGAGGATTATACCTCGCTCATCACTGAGTGCAGTCTGACACATAGGCCTCAGTAAGTACCAATTATCCTTGTTGTTGCCGCTGTTGCTCTGTGTGTTCAGTAACCAGCGTTTATACAGCTCTCTGTCTGTGATCTCATTTTAAAAACTGTATCTGTTCTGAAGATTATAACGCTCAGAATCATCTCTAGGTTATGTTATATACTATTATGTGACGTGACAGTCTATAATCCGCCCCCCCAACCCAGTGTAGACTCTCGGGGTTCTGGGCATGCAGGGATCACTTAGACGGGTACAGAATCTTTACAAAGAGTTCTTAGGAGACTCCCCATGTCCCCAGATGCAAGCTGAAGCCTTGATGTGCTTTAAAAGTTATTTTCTATGTGCAGATGTTAGGAACTCCTATAAGCCTGGAGCATTTCTTTAATGCCAAGAGGGCAAGTTACAGGAATTCTCTCAATAAATACTTGTGGGTTCATAGTATTTTGATGTTGCCACTTTGATGTGGCTGTTTTGATTCAGGGCTTCAGGGACATTTTGTCATGGCTTAAAAAACACCCCATGAAACATGTTTTATGCAACTCGGAGCTGTGTGCAACAGGCATCCAACACACTGCTCGATCGGGCGTGTACGTTAACCTAGTATTTGTGTGTTTTCACTTTGACATGGCCTGACACTTTCATTACATCATTTGGCTCTGGCCAGAATGTTTGCTTTAAATGCTCGTTAGTCTTACTTAAACACCAGCCATGTGCCTGATTCTAACTTCAATGGCAGGGGGGATTCAATGGAAACAGAAGGCGGGGGGTGAGAACCTCAAGAGGGTCCCAGAGGTTCGCCAAGGGTTGGTTCGCAGAATAGTCACTCTTTCAAATACGTGTGACCCCTGTTCTTTGTTCCCAGTTTTCTGGTTTAGAGCTTCAGAATACTGGCTAGAGAAATGTTTAAAAATATAAAAGGATCCCAATGCAAACATAAAAATATGGCCTATCCATGCTGAAAAGATCGTTTTGATCATTTCCCCCTGCTGTGTTGTAACAGGAACATTTCTGTCTGTTTCACTTGGTGATGAGAGAAAGTGGTATTTATTGCTTGCTGATCAGAAAAGACCTCATCTGCTTGCTGTGAGCAGTCATGTCCAATTTTCTTTTTCAGATGGTCTGAATGATCATTAGCGCACACACACGCTAGATAGTCAGAGGTCACCAGACAACTAACAAAATGAGTAGAAAATTAGGTCATTGAGGAGATAGACACAAAGAAGCTTATAATTTTGACTAATAATTTCCTCTGGGTATTTTACCAGACCATGCAACATTATTCCCCATTTTAATGCATTTCGATAGCAAGTATATTAACCAGCCTGTTATGAAAAAGTGAGTGTGTAGTTGTATTTGGGTCGCTGGCCTTAATTCTGAGACTGGATGCTAAGCGTGGTGTCTAATTGGAATGGAGATGCACCTCCGGTAGATCCCTGCATTAAATGTCACCCTTGTCATGAACTCGACGAGTATTGTGTGTCTCTTCTTCATAGTCTCTGGAGAAAGGAACTACCTGTGTCAGCTGCCATGTTGGGCCTCTACCACATGTGATCGTGTTTAATTTCCTCAAAGTTGGCATCAAGCCCGTGTTTCTACACACCGCACACCTAGCAAATGATGGGGTCAGGATCTGAAACCCAGGTTCTCTGACTACAAAACCCTTGCTATTTCCCTTATAACCAATGATGGCAAACCACTGGTCTGCAGATTGGTGTTGGCCCTGAAGGACATTTTCTCTAGCCTGTGGTGAGAATATCTGGATAAGGCAAGCACCCTCTGTCTTACAGGGCGCTGTCATTTATTAAGAGAGCATAGCCTGCCTTTCTAGATGTTAAAGACCATATTTTCTTCTATCAAATGATGGTGATTGCAAATGGCAGCTAACAAAAGTGGTCTAAGTTGTCAGAGTAAAAATTTTGCCTCTCTACGTCAACTCTCAAGCTTAAATTTGGGATCTTGTTGGCTTGGGAAATGACAAAGCTCAAAAAAAGAGCAAGTATGCCCCTCATCCTGGCCAGGGCTCCGTTGCAGACTCCCTGCACAGCTTGGGACCACATGGGTTTATCTGGAAAAGGGCTGGGCTGCGCCCAGGGGGAAGGTGACCATGTGCTTCTTAAGACCACACTTCTATGACACTGAGTCGTATAGGTTCTTGGGCAGCTTGGCAGAGCCCTGATAATGCAAGTGATCTTTTGGAAACCACAACGGATTACATTTTTAAAAAACTGGGTAAACCATCTTTTCTGAAAGAGAGACAAAACTTGGACTACCATCATTAATGACTTTTCTGTGTCCAGGATGGGGAAGGTTTGAGCTTAGAGGCATTTTAATTTACTATGACTTAGGTTGTGACCTTAGTTATTCAAAAGTCACCCTTTTGCAGCTGTTACAGCAGGAAAGAACTCAGGTTTTGGAGCTAGACATACCGGGGTTTGATCTCCATTTCTTTTAGCCTGTGAGGCTGGGCAAGTTACTTCCTGTCAAATGGAATGGGGATAGTTGCCTCTGAGAGTTAGCGGGTAAACAACTCTTAGAAAAACCCTCCTTCTACCTGCAGCCTTTCTTTTCTTTACTGTGATGATCCAAGATCGTAGAGACCAAAGCACTGGTACGTAGATATTCAGTGTGTCCTAGTGTCCTCCTTATGGGTGAACTAGAATTCAGGATACCCTGAGTTGCTTTTTTTGTTTGGATTTTCTCACCAACATTTCCAGATTCCCAGCTGTGCCTGGGGGAGGCCTGTTACTCCTCCTACTATGAATGCCCCTCCAATAGGGTCGGGAAAGTTCCCAGCGGTCTCTAACCATGGCCTTTACTTCTGTTTCAGTGCCAACATCATGCCCAAGCAGGTCGAAGTGCGAATGCACGACAGCCACCTCAGCTCAGAGGAGCCGAAGCCCCGACACCTGGGGCGGCGACTGTGCGACAAGCTGGGGAAGAACCTCCTGCTCACTCTGACGGTGTTTGGTAGGTGACAGGCACCTCCCCACCTGCCCCTTCTCTTGGTCTCTCCTGGCTCTGTGGGGAAGCTGGTTCCGGCAGACAGCCCTTCCACATGCTCCGGTTGGCCCCAGCGTGGCGGCCTGGATGGTATCACTTCCCCCCACCTGCCCTCGACGTTAGTCTTCCTCTCTGAGATGCTAGTGGTTCTCAAATTTCAGTATGCGCAGACATTGCCCATGAGTGTAGCAGATTCCCAGGGCTGCCGACTTGTGGAGACTCGCCTTTGGGCCACCTGGAATGAAGTCCTGGACTCTGTATCTTAACAAACCTTCTAGATGATTTCAAAGCAGGTGGTCAGTGCACCACACTGAGAGAAATAGCTACATCAAGATAAAGGCAACAGTTGCAGAAAACCCCACTAAGATGTCTTGCAAGGTCTGATCTTGTCTGAAATTTTATTCACTTGGATTAATTTAGCACATTAGCTCATTGAGGTCAGTGTGGGAGAGGCTTGTCCCAAAGCCTTGATCTGCTCCTGCTCTATCTCAAAGGTCTTGTTCCCTTGCTTCAGGCCTCACCCACACCATAGTTGTCCTTTTGTGTGAATATTTTGGTCTTAGGTTTTCAACCAGGGTTTATTGAAAATGCGGTAAATTGCAGTTTCTTGTAATGATAACCACACCATTTCCTTTCTTGATCCCTACCTTGTTCTTCAGCTGTCATGTAGGCTACACCCACATACACCTACCTGCACCCTTCATGCCATGGCTTCCGCTCTGAGTCCGTCATCTATGATCTCAGTGGACCAGGGCCAGTGCTGAGAGCTTGCCATAGCTCAGCTCACTTAATAAAAAGAAGCCACAGGCATGGCAGGGTTTTCCAAGGGTTAGCCTCCGCATAAGCACATGTCATTTATCGTAGGTCTTGAAGAAGTGTATTTTTCACCTGTAGAAGAAGAAAAGATCAGGCTTTCGGCCATATGATACCCTTTGTGTCCTTCAGGTTAACACTATCGCCCTTAGACTGGGAACTCCCTCCCTCCCTCCCAGTCAGTGGTGTTACGACCTGATTTGTGGTTTCCACAAGGATTGTTTATGTTGGCCACCTGGTTGGAGAAATCTGAAGTTTTTCTTGTGGAATCCCTGAGTATGCAAAACAAAAGGCTCCTGCCAGCATCTGTGCCCAAATGGTTTCCTCCCAAATGATACAATTTTAGAGACCCTCCTTGATCTCGCATAAGACCAGTGAGTCTAAAGATTATATAATAGGCTATGGGAGTGAAAGACAAAACTTCTTAAGGGAAAACCGCAGGGAAATTATTGGAAGTTAAAGGAAACCGAGGAAAAAAGGGCAACTCACATTAGTTTAGTCAATCAAATGTTCCTTTTATCAGGTATCCAATTAAAAAGGGAAGAAATACACTAAACACATGTGGCCAGGCTGAGAGGAGAAGCAATCTCTGGCACTTGGATTGTTTCTACTGACAAATCTCTGGCTCTACACATGGATGATTGCCTCAGAAAAGTCGGAGTCCAGCTGCCGTGACATACTTCCCATAAAGCCTTGAGAAGGCTGTCCTTGACTCTTCCAGACCCGCCTTTTAGAGTAGTTGGAAGTACAAAATATTCTCTTGCTAGTCATCAACATCAGCTTCACTTATCTGGTGGTATTTTTGTTACATGTTATTCATCATCTGATAATAGAGAATAATGGGAAAGGTCAATGTCACTGAAATAAGATCTCAGAGCTCTACTCATTCAACTAGGGTAAAGAAATAAATAAATTCAGCATCCTCTCCCTTCCTTACTTGTAGGTGTCATCCTGGGGGCAGTATGTGGAGGGCTTCTTCGCTTGGCATCTCCTATCCACCCCGATGTGGTCATGTTAATAGCCTTTCCAGGGGATATACTCATGAGGATGCTAAAAATGCTCATTCTCCCTCTAATCATCTCCAGTTTAATCACAGGTAAGTCCTCCTACCTTTCTGGTGCCTGACCGAAGTGGGCCACGCTCTTGCTCCAGCTTCTGGGTTGACCATTGAATCTCAGCTGAGTTGAAGGAATGAATGTGCTCATCCGTGTCATTTCACATTAAAGCCTTTGTTTTCCCGTCTCTGAAATGGGGACAATCGGCCCTCAAAGAAGGCTGCCATCTATTGGTCAGTCCACCTGCCTGTCCATCAACAAAAGATAAAAAGGAGACAGCCTTGTGTTAAAAATGATGGTAACTGTAGTGGTTCTAATTTTTAATGTATATTTTTCTCATTTTCTAAATTTTAGTTCAGAAAATGATAAACATAAAAATAGAAAAGAAAATATACTGTTTAATTGGGTGTAGAGGGAAGTAAGTATTGAATGGAATACTTGCCAGGAAAGCTCTTCGACTTTTTCAGAAGAAAATTAGCCTTATGTATATCACGGTCCCTTGTTTTGGCTGAAAAAAATTGTTTTATGTGAAAGAATATTTTCCCTCCATGGGCTTCTACTGGTACTTTCCTCCTTACCAAATGATGTTACTAGAACAGCACATAAATTGTTGTAGTTTAGAGACTAAGCTCTGTTTTAAGGGGAAACGCCGGGCTTTGGTCTATATTTAGGTGCCAGCAGTTTGGGTGACCTTGAGAAAGTTGCCCCTCTGGACTGTCCACTTTATGAAGGAAGCAAGGCTCTGGTAATTCCAAGAGATTCAGATGCTAAGGCAGATCACCCTACAGCCTCAGAGCTTCGACCAGTGAACTCCGTGACTGGAAATGCTGGGACTTGGGCTCTGGAAAGTCTTATCATTTCATTCAACTCCAAATTGAGGGAAACTGTACTTTCACCTTAAATGCTCCTTTGCAAACCGGAGAAAATGCTCTCCATGCCTGTTTAAGAGACTGTGTGCTGGTCGAGCTGGTAAGGAAGCCTAGCTTCCATTGGCGAGAACTAGATGTCAGGTTGCAAGAAGTGGGTCATGTTATATATGGGTCAGCTTAATTAAGAAAAGTTAACATCAAGGACTTCCTCCCCTGTGCCAAAAATGGGGTGCAATCTCTCTGTCTAGTAAAAGCAGGAACTGAAACCAGGAAGTAGAAAAACTGAAGAAACAACTGGAAAAAAACCCATGAAGGCTGGAGTTTTTGTAACTTGCTTGGAATTTCCTCCAACAATCTCAGAACCTCCCACAGCATAGATGAAGTACCCATCTCTTCCGGGTGCTTTATGCACGTGTTCTTTAATCTCTACACAAGGCTGAGAATATGAGGGGGCTATCCTTCAGCACTATCCCAGACTCCATTTCAATGACCAGTAATATATTCAAAAGTTTTGAGGCTTGACATGGAGCTACCAGCTTTTTATTTTCCCAAGTGAGGACATTAAAAGCAACAACAGCAGAGAAAACAAATTAAAAAACTAGCACACACCAACACCATCACTTCATAAGAGGATATTTTGATCCCAGAGAAGTGGGAAGGACATAATCTCAGAATTAAAAATTAAATTTATTCAACTTTATTTTAACTCACTCTTGCAGACTAACAAAAGTAGTCACTGACCAGTTTATAAACGCCAGATCAGAGATCGTCAGCTCTCCCCAGTTTTGTAGAATCTCAAAAATGTCCTTAAAAAATAGAATTGCAAACTGTGGGATTGCCCGTATATTTAGTAGAAAGAGGTTTAATTAAGCATTAATGCATCCGAATGCTAGGAAGCTAAGTTACAGGCATGCAGAGATAGGTAATTAACAGAAATAACACGGAATTAATTCTTCTGGATTTCTTTTCCATCCAGGGTTGTCGGGCCTGGATGCCAAAGCCAGTGGGCGCCTGGGCACAAGGGCCATGATCTATTACATGTCCACGACCATCATCGCCGCGGTCCTGGGGGTCATCTTGGTCTTGGCCATCCACCCAGGGAACCCCAAACTTAAGAAGCAGCTGGGTCCTGGGAAGAAGAATGACGAAGTGTCCAGCCTGGACGCCTTCTTGGACCTTATTCGAAATCTCTTCCCAGAAAACCTTGTCCAAGCCTGTTTTCAACAGGTAACCCAAAGTCCTGATGTTCTCGCCTATCCAAGCTTCCAGGTTACCCAGGTGCTAACTTAGAGTGTGTTTCAATGAACTAGCTCTGGGAAATGATTTTCTTAATATTTAATTATCTCTGCCTAGGGGCGTATGAGGCGATCTGGGACAGAATTTGGGACTTGGAGTCATGTGGGTTTTCTTTTTACTCCACCAAACCCCCACCTTTTTAGCTCATAATATCACTTCTAGTTTTTTTCCTTTTTTGTCTTTCTTTCTTTTCTTAGTTCCACCTCTGTGTCATCCAAGGGTACATTTTTGTCACCCTTACCCACAGCCCTCTAGAGTACCCAGTGGTTCCAGACCCTGGCGGTATGGCCAAACCGCATGCAGTGTGTTTAAAAATACTCATGCTCTGCAAAATCAAAATCTCCAGGGTGGGCCTGGGAATTGGGTATTTTTTAAATTGTGGAAGTAACACATGAGAACTGTGAAATGTTTAAATAGATAGATGTAAGTACATAAAGCAAAAATTCAAGTCTTCCCTTCCCTTCCCTTTCCTAGAGCTACTGATGTTGAGTTTTGCTTGTGTGTATGTGTGTGTGTGTAAAATGCATGAGTACATAATCTTTAAAAAAAATTTCCACCAAGTGTTACTGCATTATATGTCGCATGTTGCACCCTACTTTTTCATTTAAGAGTCTTTCAGCATTTTCTCTCTCTTTCTTTCTTTCTTTTTTTATTGTTGCATAGCATTTCTAAAGGATAAATTCCTAGAAGCTAAAATGTCCTGCCAAGGAGTTTTATATTTTGAATTTGCTGGGTGTTGCAAAATGGTTCTACAGAAGTTTGCAGCAGCAAATACATCTACCCACTGCGTACAGGCATACCTATTTTTAAAACCTGTGATTCTTAAGAACAGATGATTCTGCTGAGTGGGAACACTGAGCTAGCTGCCTGGGCCCCACTCACCAGCCTGTTGTCTGGCCCTGCGGCCAATTCAAGTTAAAACACACCTCAGTTCCTGTTAGCTCAGGTGGGAACTAAACTAGAACCAAGAAACATCCTTCAGACATTTCCGGGAATCTCAGAAGAACCATCTTAGGAAATAGGTCACTTAGAGGAAAGGTCTGGATTCCCAGCTGCCCCCAATAGGCAAGTGCCAACCACTGCTGGGCCCAGATTACCCTGGATTGGCGTATGTTCCCCAATTCCCACTGCCGCTTTGGTGCCCCTGTAGCAAGGAGCTCTGTTAACAGGAGCCATTCCAGGCAGGGGCAGCTGGACGGGGAGTGGGTAGAAACAGGCCAAGGAAGCAAGGTGCTGACTGACCCTCTCCTTGTATAACGTGCCTGCCCCTCTGCCAGCCTGCTTAGAAGATGAATTTGCTTGCTTTGGGGTGACAGACACAATTCGGTGCCAAGTCTATTCTTACTGTTTTGGAAAGGGCATTCTGGAACCGTAGCTGAACTGGTAGAAGAGTGAGGGTGGAGGCAACAGGAGAAGGACAGGGGAGGAACAGACTGGGGCCTCCTTCCGGTTCTGACTGCGACTATGCTCTATGCAGGAGGTCAGTGCGTAAAGCGAGACCGAGAAGCAGGCAGGCACTCAGTGCTGTTGCTCTGGTCTTGGGATGAGTTCCTGTGGTGCCTGCCGCGCTTGCGCTCGGTGGCCTCTCTGCTCAATGAGAATTCTCTGCACATAGCTGCGCGTGACCAGGTGGGCGCTGTGTGACACCAGAATAGAGGGCTGTGGCACTCCCTGTCTCAGGCCCATCCTGACCACCCCCTCCACTGGCAAAATTCATATGAGGAATGAGCCCTTAGTCCTCCGGCTAAGCCCAGAGTCATGTTCCCTTTGAGTTAGGACAGAGAAAAAATTGGGTGGAATCTTTTAGTTCAGGGTGAGGGAGGGTACAGACTCCTTAAGCCAGGCTTCAGGCAGCCCAGAGGAAGCCGATCTTAAGTCAGCTGTCCTGCCATGAGCTTAGGAGGGCCTCGAAGAAGGTTGGAAGAAAGGGAACTCTTACAGGGTGACATTCCATTACAGAGAGGAGGGGTGCTGGAGAGGCGCGGTAACGCTCAAGGGGATTTCAAATCACCTCTCTGGGTGGAGGGGGCTTCGTGACCTGTTTGACACAGGGACATAAGGATGAAGGTGCCTTGTGGACATGGACAACAGTGGGGTGATTGCTGGGGAGAGGGGGTATAAGGGGAGTAAATGGTAACGGAAAAAATATATAATAAAGATTAAATTTTAAAAAAAGAAGAAAAAGGTGTGTTCCCAGAGCAGAGTCCATCTCACCTGAGGTGCCAGGACCTGTGTCTTTGAGGGCAGGGAGGCCCCGGGCTTGGTGCTTAAGGCTGACGGGGAACCAAGGTGAGGCTGCCAAGAGATCCACGGCTGTACGATGTGGCACGAGCACATACAATCGCGCCCAGCGTTAGAGACCACAGAGGGTCTCCTCTTCCACGGAATTCAGTGACCTGTGTCTGCTCACTCAGCAGATGCCGTGAGTACCTCCCTGGTTCCACGCTCTCTGCTGCGTTCAGAAGGCCAAGGGAATGGGAAACTTGGGGGGCCTGATCTGTGGCGCTTACTTACATTGGGTGAGGCTGAGGGGGCTAGATCGGAAAGAATATCAGGCAAACACACAAGATGCTCTGAGAGCTGGAGGCAGGATGGTGGGCTAGGCAGTAACTGGGGAGCCATCTGAGTGGAGGCCCTGGGGGATCAGAATGGCCAGGAGAGAACTGGGGGAATGACCTGCCCAGCAGAGACACAAGCGGGCAGGGGCTGGAAGGTGTTTAGTGGGTCCAGGGACAAGAAGGAGGCCAGGGTGGGGGGAGTAGGGTAAGTGGAGGAAGCAAAATCCAACCTGGGCAGGGCCGGGGGCCGGGGACTGGGGTCGGGCGTGGGTTCTTATTCTAAGAAGGTTGTAGGCAGAGAGATGACTGTTTTCTATGTAAAGAGAAACAGTCTGGCATCTATGGATCTGGACAGAGCTCTAGGTAGCTATACTTGCTTGGTGATTGTAGGTAGACAGAAAGGTGGGAAGGTCACTGAGCAGGGTTTCGCAGGTTTTAAGGTGAGAGACCCTGATGGCTTAGGCTCATGTAGCCTGGAATTGGCACCTGGATGGGGTTGTCCAACCCAAGCAGGCGGTGAAAATTGAGAGCCCAGGTAAGGAACCAGGCCCATGTTTCAGTGTCGCTATCTCCCTATGTTCAACTTAAGCCACTGCTCTGTGTGACTTGACAGTTGGGCTTTAGAGTCAAACAGCACTCATTCTGAAGCCTGCTTCAGCATCTACTAGCTGCCAGCCCTGGGGTTAGTTACTTCGCCCCATAAGCCTGAGGGACTACTCTTGATGTAAGAGGTGATAGGTGTCAAACGTAGAGCACCTGGCCTCAACCTGATCCTGGAAATCACCATTTATTTAGGTCTATGACCATTACAGCTGAATTTCTGAAGCTTTTATTTCTTTCGTATTCTCAGTATAAACCTACCGATGGCTTCTGGTCCCCTCTCTGTTCCTGGCAGAGTGGTTCTGCTGCTCATGGAATCTTCCCTTAGGATCAGCCTCGAATTCCCTCTTCATGCCAACGTAGCCCAGACCGAGTGGCCCGCCCCTGCCCATTTCCCACTTCTCACACTCAGTCTGGGCTTTCTTCCTTCCTGCATGAGAGCATGTGGCCAGGCTAGAACAGAGAGCAGCTGCCTCACCTCAGAGGACACTGTGCTTCGTGCTCTGCGTTTCAGACAAATGGTCAGAGTAGGCATTGCCTGCCCTTGGGCCCAGCTGCAGTAGGATTGGGCCCGTAGAATTTATCATGCAGCACACATGGTGCAAAGAACTCAGTGGCGGTCATGTCCTCTGAGCTGAAGTCCCAGCTCTGCCAATAACTCTATGACGTTTGACAAGTCACTTGAGCTCTCCATGCTTTTTTTTTTTTTTTTCCATCTCTATTGAGGGTTCAGCCATCTGTTGCCTACTCCGTGCCGGTGCTGACATTCTAGGATTCTGCATGAATTCTATTTTAATGCCCCTGAAGGGCGTGTGTCTCTGGGCTTGGATGTGAGTTTTCACAGCGCTCTGCGTGCAGGGTGCCTGGCACCTTTAAAAATAGGACGGCCGTCACAGATGTTGAGGAATAGCCTGAGAGGTTCTTGGGAGGTCGTTTGCATAGGGATGCTTGGAGAGCACCGAGGGAGCCTTGGCATCGCTATCCAGAGGAGCAGGTGTCTTCCCAGCTTACATTTGGGTCTGAACTACCCCTGTTGTGGTGGCGGCTGGTAGCTAGGACATCTGGCACCCAGACGGAGATTCCAGCAGAGCCTGGCCCTGAAAAGACCCACATAAGTTGGTCTGTGAAGACTTCGTCCTGCAGGAACCAGGCAGAAAGGAGCTAAACAGGCAGATCATGAAGTGTTGACCTTTGTCTTCTTCTTCTTGACCATGTTCCGTCACAACGGGCCACAGGGTCATCCAGCTGGGCCCCACAATTATGAAGAACATTCATGTTGGACATTTGACGTTGTCCTGAGGCACAGCGCTACAATCATGGGACTAAAGGAGCAGGCATCCACCCCGCAACTTGAAGGCTGTGTCCCATTACCAAATTCTTCTGTCTGTAGCCTGTTACAAATGAGTGTTTGAAATCCTGTAATTTTCTTGTGATGAGGACAATCGTATCCCACTCTGTATGTGGAATAAAACCTCACTTTCTTAAACGCAAACCTCAACTATTCCCCAGTTTTCATAACCTTGTTTTTCAATTCCTTAATTATTTTTTAACATAACTAGGAACTTTAAGCTAGGTAAACAGCCAGGCTTTCGGTAACCTTTTGGCCCAAGCCTCATCTGTATGTGTTCCTTTCTTTCACTCCATCAGATTCAAACGGTGACGAAGAAAGTCCTGGTGGCACCTCAGTCAGAGGAGGAGGGCAATGTCACCAACTCTGTCGTCTCCCTGTTGACCGAGAGTGCGACGGAGGCACCTGAGGAAACGAAGGTGGTTATCAAGAAGGGCCTGGAGTTCAAGGATGGCATGAATGTCTTAGGTAGGCAATCTGGTATTCATCACCCTGGGGAGGCTCCCTTGCCTCAGAGACGATGGCCAGCCTCTCCTGCCTCTCTCAGCACCTGGCAGCCCTCTCTCCCTCCTCTGGAAACCAATGGCTCCGCTGTCCTCTAGGGGGAGCAAGAGGCGCTCTCTGGGGAGCGGTTTGAGGGTCAACTGGGACAGGTGGCTGAGGGATTGAGGGAGAGCGATGTGGGCAGAAGCAATGGCCCAAGGGGCATGACAACGAGAGAGGTGAGGTGTGGGAAAAGAGATAGGATGAACATTCAGGGGCACATTCACTGACTTTCTGCGTGGTGTCAGCAAGTCACTTTCTCTGATTCTCCATTTCGTAAAGTGATCCCTCCAGTTCTTTCATTCCCTAAGCATTTTTCTTAGTTGCCCTTGCTA
Organism: Mormoops blainvillei; assembly: GCA_004026545.1. Taxonomy (NCBI): domain Eukaryota; kingdom Metazoa; phylum Chordata; class Mammalia; order Chiroptera; family Mormoopidae; genus Mormoops; species Mormoops blainvillei. Next base: position 114,996 of record PVJD01004190.1, on the reverse strand, counting down.
GTGCACTGTGCTAGGTGTGGGGAATGTCCCCCCTCACCCCCAGCTCTCACAGCCTATAAGCAAATGCAATGCTGTCAGGAGGAACAGGCTGGTGTCCAAAGAAGCTTATCAACAGATGACCTCGCTTAACTTTCTGGACTTGTAATGAGTGCTTTCCCCCAGCCTGGAGCCTTAGCACGCCATCCTAGAAGTTCTTCGGCTCTGGAGCTGGACTGACTGGCCTTGGGTCCCTTATGGCCTGCTCACTGGTTATCTGACCGTGGACAGTCACCCCACTTCTCCAGCTTCATTGGTAAAGTGGGGATGGATCGGCATTTCCCTTGCAGAGCACTGTGAAGGTGAAATGAGATTGTGCATGTGCACTGTACATGCCACGTGCTTTATACAGTGAGCTACTATCATTATTAAAGGTGAGCTGAGGAACTCAGTGAGGAAATGCCCTCCACAGAGGCTAGAGACCCCTCCATAACGTGAGCGAGTCCAGTTTGCTCTGTTTACTCCCCGCCCGCCCCCTGGGTCCACTCCCCACCCTAGCCCCCATCCACTATTACAGTGGTGTCCCCAAGACAAGAAAGAGGGACAGATAGCCATAAACTGGGGAAAATGAGGAATCTGGGTGGAGGAAGTATATTGATCTATGCAAGCAAGATTTCTCAGGATTTGAGTGAGAGCTGCTTAGAAATGGCTGAGCTCAGGGGAACTTCCAGTTTGCCACCTAGGAGATTGAATACCCTTGTCTCCTTCGTAGACTTGTCAGATAAAATACAGAACACATGCCCAGTTAAATGTGAATTTCAGATAAATATCAAATAATTTTTAGTGTATGTTCCAAATGTTGATTGGGACATACTAGTCTTAAAACATTTATTCATCGTTTATCTGAAATTCAAATTTTAACTAGGTATCCTGTTTGATTTTTTGTTTTAAATTTGGTAACTTGCTCCTTTTTATCCAGAATAGTTGAAGGAGGTAGAGGGGGCAGGGTCGTCCTGCTACTGAAAAGCGGAAGCTTCAGTGAGGCATCCTTTTTTTTTTTTTCCTTTTGGCCTGGCAGAGAGCAGGTTGGGTAAATGGGGATTGAGGGTGGTGATAAACTGACTCAGTTGCTAGGCAATGGAAAAATCAGTAAACAGGGTTGCCATCAGTGTGAGATGAAGGAGGCAACGGAGAAGAGAGAATGGGAGAGTCCTCTGAGAAGGAAGGTTTACAAATATCCTCAGCATTTACCCCTGAGTAGCTTTTGTCTCCCACTGCCCAGGTATCTGTAATCCTTTCAGGACCTTCCCAACTACCCTCGCTTTCCCAAACCCTGTGGTCAAAGTGGCTCTCCAGTCTTCCACATACTCTGGAGGAGATTGAAGCCATGAATAATGGGACCAAAGCTTTGGAGTGAATCATTCAGAAGACTTTCAAGGTCGTTTGCTGAATCTTGGTGAATTCTGGGAAGTCACACGACCTTTGACTGTACTGGGGAGTTTCAACACAACTCACTGCTCTCTCACCCCGAAGGACCAAGTCTTAGAGGGCTTTGTTCAAGTGAAACACCACTGTTCCAGAATGAGCTGAATGAGTCAGTGTTTCCAGAGGGAAATAACAAGCTGGACGTGGGTTTCCAAGTGCCGGTTGAGGGTCTGGAAAGCCAAGGGAAGTTAGACAGTTCAGAAACTTCCCATTTACAAATCATAGCTGAAATACGGTTCTTTCCATGGTTTTCCAGAGGTGGAGATGGTGACTTTCTTTGTGTTTTGTTTTTGGCTTTGGAAAGCCCCCAGGATCAGGCATTGCAATAAGTAAAGAGAAAACCCTGAGTCTGGCCTCGCACTTCTGTAAAGATTCCTTCCTTTCCCAGAAAACCCCCAGAGCACTTCTGGGCTCTACTCTAATCCCAGCTGCTTAAATCAACGGTGCAGGATGGCCCTTTAACCAGCTCTCTCTCTCATACCCATCGATATGGCCAGTTTCTGCTGACCCTACCAGGGAAATTTTTTTTCCAGTTCTTTGGGACCTTGAGATCCTGCTGGTTTTCTCTTAAAATTGCCAAATGCAATTAACCAAGTAATACTAGCTATTCTAGGCCAGAATGTTCAGTTTATTTCTCATCCTATACCTTGCAGACTCCGATCCGCGGGCTGAAGGGAAGGGTCTGAGAATAGCCCAGCTTTGACTTCGTATGCTACGGCAGAACCAGGCCACTCTCTTGGATCTAATTCTTGCTGAGCCTTTGTCTTCATGGCTAGTAACTCCCTGGTAGCTCACTTGTCAATCTTTCTGGCCAAGAGCTGGACAGGGAAGATATTAAAATGCTGGGGATTAACAATCCTGATTGCAAGTACTGGATTCTTTTTGCCGAAGTTAGGGAGGTCCACTGAAGGGCAGCTGAATAATCTGGGTTGATATGTGCATGGTGCGGGGTGGTAAGTGGTTTTGGTAACTAGGGAAAAGGTAAAATCAGGGATTCCAAGAGAAAAAAAATCCCCCTCTAAGAGAACCAGATTATAGGGCTATAATCTCCCTAATGTAGCCCAAGACTTTAGGCATAACTGAACACAATAAGAAACTGGATATCAGAGGGGAGGAGTAGAAATTAGGCCTGCCAAACTGGGACAAGGTAGGGTGGGGAAGAGGAGGAAGAGGGAGACCAGTCCCTACTGCAGCTCAGAGAGAAAACTCAGATGGGCAGCAAGGTCCTATGGCCAAGGGGACATTGGTTGATAGTCCATGCAAGTCATCAGAATTGGAGCCCCAAGGGTGGCAATACTGGGCTAGAAGGGGGGTGGGCAGGACACATGGTGATTGGCAATCAGAAATCCAGACATTCCCAGGCAGTTATGGGGCAATTTGTAGCCATGTAGTACACCCAGTCCCAGGGTAATCTGAGTGAGACGCCAGGCCAGGCACGTGTTTGGTGAGGAGTGAAAAACCAGGTGTCGGAGGAACTAAAATATAGAGTAGGTTCCCGGGACTAAAAACCGAAGCACAGAGAATGAGAAAAAAGCCAACAGAGAAGTAAGACCCAGGCTGAGTGTTAGATCTGGTCCAGGCGCTAGTGCCGTTTGATACTGACATCAAGGAACAGGACACAGGCCCTCAAACCCTTCTGGCTCAATTTGGGTTGACCCTGGGGGCTGAGGCGGGGCTGGGCTTATCTGTACGTCACATGCTATTGAGTGACGGGAGAAGGGCTGAGGGGCTAGGAAGTAGCAAAGTCTACATTTTTGTCTTTAAGATCTTGAAAAAAATTACAATTTAAAAACAACATTCTAACCATTTTGACCATGAAAAGAATTATGATAAATTCTTAAATACCAGTTTAAACCCAAACAAACTGGGTCATTTGGGATTTCCCCAACTATTTTGGATTTCTCTTTGTTTTCCACGTGATTTCTTAACATCCCGCCTCCTTCTCACATTAGCCATGTAGCCATAGGAAAATAATTTTACATTCAGATTTTCCTAGAGTGAAACATACCAGCCATGTATTAATTTGAAATAACACCAAACCAGTATAGACATAACCCTGGCAGAGACTTTATTGGTTAGTTGGCCTCTGCTAATTTCATATTGGCTCCAAGTCCCAACAAACCTTCCTTCATTAATCTACACACTAATAAATCTGCTTATACATGATTTCGTAACTGAGGGAAAGAGAGTGGAGAGTACTTTTTAGTTTGGAATGAAAATGAATTTATTTTCTTCAAGGAACTAACACTGCTGATAGTCCCATTTGCTCAGGGACAGTGTTAAGGAAAGCCATTACTATTAGGGGGACAGTATTTTCAGCGCGAAGTCTAATGCTCTTGTCTTTTTATGCCTCATTCATAGGGTGGGTAGCAGGCATGAGCATGTGTCTCCATACATCGGGAACGGTAAAGAACAAGGGAGAAGAAACACATGCTTTATAATGTGTCCTTCTGTGCAATGTGATTCACCCAACAGGTCTGATTGGGTTTTTCATTGCTTTTGGCATCGCCATGGGGAAGATGGGAGAGCAGGCCAAGCTGATGGTGGACTTCTTCAACATTTTGAATGAGATCGTAATGAAGTTAGTGATCATGATCATGTGGTAAGTGGGCTTACCCTTATTCATCATGGTGCGGGTATAAGAAGGTCATGGGGTCGCCAGAAAATATCGGAGCCCTCCCAGCATGAAAGAATGGGTGAATGCGGACCAAGGACAGGGCTCTCTGGAAAGACTTTGAGAAGGAAATGAAAATCTCTCTCTCTTTTTTTGGAGCTTTTCCTAGAAAATGGGACCAAAAACTAGCTTACGGGCCAGATTTTATCCACTATTTGTTGTATATGACCTGAAAGTTAAGAATGGGTTTTGTGTATTTATTTTTGGGGAGAAAAAAATCAAAAGAACAGTAATATTCTACAGCACATGGAAATTATATGAAATTCATATTCAGTGCCATCAATAAGTTTTTACTGGAACACATCTATTTGTCCACATATTGTCTAGGTTGCTATTGCACCAAATAGCAGAGTTGAGTAGTTCTGATCAAGACTGTACGGCCTGCAAAGCCTGAAATATTTACTATTTGGCCCTTCCCGTGAAGAGTTTGCTGATCCCTGCCCTGGAAGAGAAAACAAAAACAAAACAAACAAACAAACAAACAAACAAACAAACAAAAAACAGCCAAAAATACTGAGAGAGACAGACAGACAGACAGACAGAGAAGCTGGAAAAACCAGTTAATATACTGAAACTGAGCCCTAGTATCAGGAAACTAAGATAAGCCCAAGATACAAGGGCTACGGCATGACCCACTGCTCCAGTTTTCTGGTGTTAAAAGCAGTGTACCTTTGACCTAGTTACTCATGACTCAGAAGGAAAAAGAGGCAGTTCTCAGACCATGCAAGCAAAAGTGAAATCACAGAGGATAAATTAGAACTGTATGTAAGTACTCTTACGAACCTGGTCCCACCCTCTGGTTTTACAGAAGAGAAAACTGTGATCCAGACACACTAAATCTTGATTCTTTCACATCATGATGATGATAATAAAAGCTATCATTTATTGACTTTCTTTTACCGGCCAAGAGCTATCTATGATAGTTGCCTAGTACTAATCAAATATAATCCCAACAACCCAGCAAGGATGAATTATTATTCCCACTTTACAGAAAAAGCAACTGAGGCTCACTGGGGTGAATTAACTTGCCTAAGATTATATAGCTGGGGAGAGCTGGGGTTCATACGGATATTAAAACCCTTAATGGGTAAAAGGGTGGGGGTGTGTATTCGTTTGTTTTTTGTCTTCACCTGACGACATGCTTAGAGGGGAAGGGAGGTAGAGAGAGAGGGAGAGAAACATTGATACAAGAGAGAAACATCAATCGGTTGCCTCTTGCATGCACCCCAGCTGGGGACCAAACCTGAACCCAGGCATGTGCCCTGAGTGGAAATGGAACATGAGACCGTTCTGTTTACGGGACACCACTCCAGCTAACTGAGCCACACCAGCCAGGACCAGGTAGGGGTGTTTTTGTATAAGTCATCCAAGCAAGATTGTCTTCACCTCATGTCATGTGAGTTTATAGCCTGTGGTTTTGAAATCTTGGGTAGCCCAGGAGATCATGAGTGCCCGCTCCTTCACTAAGGAAACTGTGCCACCTCCTGTCCCTGGAACCTTCTAGTGGTCACATATCTGACAGACTTTCACATGCATTTGTTTGAGACCCTTATGATGGTCCTGTATGCCTGACTAGAAAAAAAATAAAATAAAAGCATTATTAGACCAAACCACCTCTATGATCTGTTTGCCACAGGAATTCTTCGTGATGAATTCCCCATCTCTTCGTGTCCCAGTCCTACCCTTCTTCACCCCCAACGTCCCTCTGGTCCTCTCCCACTTCTATATGGTTCCTTTCACTGAAATGCTACCTTCTTTCTCTCTTCTTATTTTCCTTGGCCCGTACTCTCACCTTACAAGTGCAAAAATTTGTTCTCGACTATTTGTTTTTGTTTTGTTTTTTTAATCTCCACCGACCTGAACACACTGATGTGCCTGATGTAAATCCTTACTAAAACTCCAGGACTGAGTGGGCTAGCTGAAGACCCCAGGTCTCAGGTCATGAAGATGTTCTTCATGATTTCATGAACCATATTTAATAGACCTGGCTTGTTCAGATCATTGCTTTATTGTACTTTTAAAATGTGGAAAGGATGCTAGTAAAATGACATGTTGTTTTCAATTATTGTACTGATTATCCAACTTCCCAGGCAATATTAGATTTCTGAATATTTCTTTTTCATAAAAATTTAAAGTCACCCAAAATGTGAAGCTGTATAATCTTTAAAGAGCCTTTTATATCCATTGTGAACTCTCCGAGTTTAATAAATGGTAATACATAAAGCAGAATAGACCTTTTGTTTCCCAGATTTTCTAGCAGAGTGAGCATCCTTGCTCTAAAATTGCAGTTCACATCTCTGTATTACGATGCCGATGATGTGGGCAGTGAATGACTACTCCTTCCTTCATCTGTACCTATGTCATTGCCACTGAGCCCTTGAGAGAAAGGGAATTGTCTAGGAAATCAGATGAGTCATGGGATAAAAGGCAGCCCTTCCTCTCCCCAGGAATGGAGGGTGGTATGAATTACGAAGTTTCCTAGTCACTGAAACCAGGACTCCTAAAGATACAGCATCATATCCCAGGAGGTGAAGAGCAATCGAGTCAGGAATAAGACCTATGGAATAATTTCAGACAGCTGTTTAATGATCTCATCTAGGAGGGTGTTACATGACAATTCTACACATTTCTTTCATTCTTTAGCTGTCATGTCAGCATTTGATAATGAAGAGTGTGAGAAGGTTCTGGATAAAACAGCCAGCCATTCTTCAGCTGACCCCTCAAAGGTTAAAGAATCAGGGTTCTTGAGTATTCTTCTCTGTGTGGCAGTAAGAATAATAGATATGACATTGAGGAGGTTACTATTGTTCTAATAATAATTATTAAATTATAGCTTACAGTTATTAAATTCTTGCTCTATGCTCAGTACTATTTTGATTACTAGACTCTACCTATTTATTACTGAGGAGATAATGACTATTATTATTGTCATTATTAAATCATAACTAAGACTCACCAAATTCCTGAATTAGACTTCCTACTATTCCAACTACTTTACACGCATAAACTCTTTTATTTTTTGTAATACCTAGCAAACACAGGTACTTCTGTTAGCCCCATTTTCCAGATGAGAAAACTAAGCACAACAGTTGCTCTCCTGGCGTTGCACAGCCTAAGTGACAGGAGCTGTATGAGAGCGGTCCCCGGCTCAACTTCTGTCTGATGCTGGCTGGATTGAAGTCAGGAGCCTCCCGTTGCTAGCTGTGTGACCCTAGGCAATTTAGAGACACTCTAACCCCCCATCCTGATGAGTACAATGATTGATTCTAAATTCTCACCATGGAATCACTGTGAGAATTAAGCAAAATTGCGACCAACAGTTGTGGAGCCTTTCCTATGTGCCGGGACCTGTGCAAACACCTCACATGAGAGACTGTTATTATTGTTATGTTTCGATTACCATGGCTATCATCAACGCAGTCCACAGTCTTTGTTTTCTCCGTCCTCTCTTCATGAATTCTTCAAGAAGCCTGCAGGGCTCTCTGATTCTAAATGCAGAGAGAGAGAGAGAGAGAGAGAGAGAGAGAGGGAAACCCTTAATTTTGGGGTGATTTTCATGTTCTCACTTTTTTGCAAGGTTCTTTAAAATGTTTTTTAGTCTTAAAAACTTACATAGAAAATGAAACTTCTTATAATCTGACCATGATAGAAACATAAAGTGAGAAGTGAAATCTCTGCTCACTCTTTCAATTCTCCCTCCCAGTGCAACCACCTCCGTCCATCCATCCTTTCACTCTGCAAATGTCCCTTGAGCACCTCTTCAATGCCAATAACAATTTTAGGCACTAGTGACATAATGGTGAATAAGACAGAGAAAGATTCCTGCCCCCATGGAGCTTATATTCTATTGAAAGCAGAGAGGGAGGAAGCAAATAAAAATTCAGATAATAATCAGTGTTACAAAGTCACTAGACAAGGAAATGGGATAGAGAGCAGTTGGGGGATGGAAGTAAGAAGTGGGCCCTCGCAGGCAGTGCCAGGAAGCACTGCCTGGGAAAGTGACTTTTGGTGAAGACCTGAAGAATGAGAGGGAGGCAGGTATGCAAAGAACCAAGAGGAGAATCTTCCAGGGGGAACAAACAGCAAGTGAAATATTTTTGAAGATCAAAAGGAAGGTCCAGAATGGTTGGAATATGGTCGTTTGGTAAGAGCAGTGGTGGCGGCAGAAGGCCGTGCAATGGGGGGGGGGCGGCCTGCAGGCCCTGAAGGCCACAGTGAGAGTTGAGAGTTGAGGTTTTATGTATTTGCAAAAGGAAGTTGGCGACGGGGGCGGGGAGAGGTTAGCAGCCTGGAACCTCAGTGAACTTATTTTTACTCCATCTGATGAAAGGTTTTAATCCACATATGCTAACTCTCAGCAAAAGTCGCTCCTTGTATAACCAGAACACCTCTCCCTAAGTGGATTGGGCAAAATGAAAATTTGTGTTACTTCCTGAGCCTTAGTACAGACAGTGCCTTTGAGTAGTGTATCTTAAACTCTTTATTGACATACTCTTCCAATTCTGGGTTCTTTTGGGACCCATGTCCCAAACTGGCAGACTGGCACTGCTATTGGAAACGTGTGGGACAGGACCAGAGTGGCTTTATGGCAGGGCTGAACAAGGTTTTTTACTCACTGAGATCAAAACTCCTAAAGACTTCACTCCACTTGCCTCCGCGCCCAGTGCCTGGCTCACCATCTGTCCTGTGCCTGAAAGTCCTGACTTAATTTAGTGGGTTAAGACCAAAGAGGCCTTGAATAAATTGAAGCTAAAAGAAATGGCTTCCAAAGGCTGACCAAATAATATCTGTATTATATCAGTTGCAGATCAGATTTTTATTCTTGAACCAATGGTTTCCAAACACATCAGAATTACCTTGGGAACGTGTTTAAAATATAAGTGTCCCAAGGTCAGCCCCAGGAAATTCCTCTCAGTGGGTATGTGATGGGCCCAGGAGATCCATATTGTTACCAAGCAAACTGGGTGATTCTGCAGCAGGCAGGTGTCTACAAAGGCACAGAGACACTGACTGAGTTCTGTGTATATTTAGTGCTGTGAATGAATTTGCATTTGCGGAGTAGAGAGCAGAATCTAAGAGGGGCATCTTGGCGAGAACCTCAGGATGACAAGTATTGAGGCACAAAGTGGGCAGAGGAAAGAGGGAATGATGCAACAGTAAAAAAAAAAGACTCTACAGGCCCGTCCGGGATGAATCAGTGGCCTTGAAAACAGTGGCCAGAGCTGAGGCTACAGCCAGTCTAGGGGCTGCATGGAAGCCCTTCCCTCCCCCAGCTCTATAGTCATTTTCTTCTAATTTGAAAGCTGGTCCAACGATTCCGGAGCATCATTTGGCTTCAGAACATCGCTGGAGCCCTCAGTGTCTTTATTCACTTTGTTTTGTGGCTTCGATTGTTTGCTTCAGCTCAGAAGCTTCGAGTGGTGACTTCGGACCCTGGTCATTGGCTCTTTCTTTTCCATGGAGTGTCATTTTCCATAAGGTAATTCACTGATATGGAAACCCAGGAAGTGAAAGCTCCAGCTTCTGTGTGGAGGCGTCAGCCACTAGTTGCGAAAACAGGCACAGGGAAATAATGGCCCTAAAAGACGTCATAGAACACAGACTCTTTTCTTGTCCTAATTAATGCTCATTCTAGTTCTGGAGGTCAAGGTGTGAGGGGGTCAACTAGAACCCTGTTTGCCATACTTATTTCCCCTAACGCTGCACTTTCTGGCCTTTGAATAACACTCCCCATTTACAGTGGGAACTCATGTTTCTCCCCGGGAGCTGAGTGCTCCGAGCTAACCTGTTACTTCTTTCTCATCTGTTTGGCCCCGACCCACATGTGTTCTCCAGGGGGCTCTACGGCTGGCCTTGCTTGGCCAGAAGCCTTGAAAACATTTTCTCTCCATTCTACAAATTGCTTGTCCCAGAAGAGCTGGAAAATTGGATGGCACCCCAAACAGCTCATTTTTATGTTTTTCTGGACATCTTTAAAGGGTGATGGGTGCTTTGGAAAGAATTAATCTCTTGGCTTACGAAGGTAGATGCTTGTTGGCTTTATCAGGAGGTACATTTTGCTCCATTATTTACAATCCCAGAGAGCAAAGAGCTGGCCCCTGAGACTATCCTGCTGATCTATGAGCTGTTGTGACTGCTACGGGCACCCCAGGAGAATGTGAAGTGGCAGGAAACCCAAGGGTTTAAGGACATGACTCCCTGAGGCCTTTTGAATCAACGCTTAAACACTGTCACCCCCACCCCTGCAAAAGCAGAAGTACAGGTACAGGCAGAAGCTTGTCAGGGAGGAGGCAGCAGCTATGCTAATGTTTTGTTTTGTTTTGTTTTTTTAAGATTTTATTTATTTATTTTTAGAGGGAGAGGAAAGGAGGGAGAAAGAGAGAAACATTGATGAGAAAGAGAAACATCGATGATCAGCTGCCTCTTGCACAGGCCCCATCCAGGGACCAAACCCGCAGCCCAGGTCTTTACCCAGACCGGGAATCCAACCGGCGACCTTTTGGTTTGTGGGAGGACACCCAACCCACTGAGCCACACCAGTCAGGGCTATGCTAATATTTTAACTAATTTGTGTCGTTACAAATCACTTCTTTCAGGAGAAGGTCCCTCTTGAGAAAATATTTTGCTTGTTAAAACAATTGGGTGGCAGGAGCCTGTGAGGTGTTTTAGAAAGCCCCATCGACCCAGCTGGACTTATTAAGCACAGGTGAAGAGAGGGCACGGGTCAAGGTATGAAAACAGAGCATACAAGGATTCCTTTGCCAGGAGCCAGAGAAGTAATGGTGCTGGCAGGGATGGGGGGGTGGGGGGATTGTTGACCATGCATATGTATGCGTGTTCAAAATGTGGTCCTTGTAGCAACCCCTCAAGGTTAGAGGAGGCCTCAACTTGCACATCTGTAAAATGGGAATGAGTCACTAACCAAGGTCATGCAGCTGGTAAGTGGTGGGATGAGCCCCATCTTTTGTGTGATTTTGTATATGACTTTCATCTACCCCTCACAGCTTTCCTTTAGCCTTGGAAGGGCTTGCTCTAGGCACAATTACAAAAAAACAAACAAATAAACAAAACCCAAAAAAACAGACCAAAAAACAACCTACCAAATCTGGCATAAGTGCCCTCTTCCTTTCCTGACTCCCTTACTCTGGTTGGGAGACTTATCCCAGGATTTCATTTTCCTCATGTCTTTCTCTCATAATTCTTAATAAGGTATCAATCAGGCTTCCCACAAACACATTCATTTCAATCAGACATTGTTGCAGGCTGAGCAAGTTCAAGCTCCAACAACACCTGGTTGGGCAATAAAAAAGAGATGTTGCCAATAATGTGAAAAATACATTCAAGGTGAGACAGAACGTGTTAACTTACTCAAGAGGGAGAGCAACAGTAAATTGTTTCCAAGCGCTCCATAAAATAATAATAATACGAAAGTTAAAATAAGTTCATATAGCATAAATCGGGGCAGGGCAAATCACCTGCATGTCTACAGAAGTTCGATTGCTCACTAATGGGAAGTGGTTTGGCTCGTTAGGAGGAAACATCCTAGCCGTGGAGTTTTTCAGATCTGAGATTGTTCTCCTCTTCACTTTCTGCTTTTGTGGTCTTGGGCCAGTGTTTTAACTTTATCCATCTTCAATTTCCTCATTTGCCAAATAGGAATAATGATACCCAGATTTTAGGATTGTGGTAGGAATTAACTGAGGCGATGTGTGTGGCGTGCTCCATTAGAGAGCTAACATTATTGTTAGAGTAAGTATGGAAAGAGATACTTTCAGACTTAGAAGTGATAAAACCCCAGTGCTCTAAATGTACTGTTTGACTCAGATGGGTTTTGTTCACTGTTGTTTGTTTTGTTTTGTGTTCTCTCTCTCTTAAATATATTTCCTATCTTCCAAGGCAAAAACAAAGCAAATTTACAAATACCAGTTTATAGCTTCTTGAAACTCGAATGAGCTTTCTGACAAACTCAAGATTTGTTCCCAATTTTCTTTTTTCTTTTTAATTTTATTTATTTATTTTAGAGGGGAGGGGAGGGAAAAAGAGAAAGAGAGAAATATCGATGTGAGAGAGAAACATCAATCAGTTGCCTCTCACACACAACCCAACCTGGAGACTGAACCTGCAACCCAGGCATGTGCCCTGACCAGGTATTGAACTGGTGACCTTTCACTTTGTGGATGATGTCCAACAGACTGATCTACACTGGTCGGGGCTGTTCCTAATTTTCAAGGAAGGAGTTCTGGAAAGAGAAATCAAACAAGATTCTCAAAGACATAATCTGTGGGTCCCTCAGCTTTAAGTTTGGCGCTTACCTATGAGATGGTAAAGCTTGTCTCCGTTCTTCCTAAAAATCACCCAAGCAACAAAGTTTGCCTTTGGGATTTTTTTTTTTTTTTTCAGATCAGAGCAGAAGCCCCCCGAACCATGGACCAGATTTCAGATGATGCAGTTAAAGTCAAATGTAGCATCCACTGAATCTCATGACCCTCTTCCAGAAAAACTCTGAACAAATTTTTTCAGTGTGTTTTTTTCTTTTCTGTTTTTCAGGTACTCTCCCCTGGGTATTGCCTGCCTAATCTGTGGGAAGATCATTGCCATCAAGGACTTAGAAGTGGTTGCGAGACAGCTGGGGATGTACATGGTCACGGTGATTGTGGGCCTCATCATCCATGGGGGCATCTTTCTCCCCTTGATTTACTTTCTAGTGACCAGGAAAAACCCTTTCTCCTTTTTTGCTGGCATATTCCAAGCTTGGATCACTGCCCTGGGCACTGCTTCCAGGTAGAGAATGCAGAAATCACCTTTTTTGCTCGCTGCTCGCGGTTCCACCCTCTTTGCCACTTCCTCATTTTCAAAAACCTTCCCCTCACAAAGTTCAGTGAGAACACTTTTTACATCTTCTTAAACTATTTTTGAAAAAGGTGAGCACTTTGTATTTTGGGCTCCTTCTAGGAACTTTCGAGCTTTCTGATGAACGTTTTTGCTGGTCGGCAAATGTGTTGGAAATACGGCCTCACACTGAATTTCTCAGATGAATGCATGCTGTTAGTTTGCATGCCTGTCTTGCTACCCGTAGCATTTAGTTATTAGTTTTAAATGTTTTCCAAAAGGGCATAACAGAATGTTATTCTATTTAAGAAGTTCTCCCACCTGTGGTTTGAAAAATGCTATCCCAAAATATCAGCCTATTGGAGTAATTTTTCAAAAACAGGAGAACAAGCTTTTACAGGGTAAATGGTGTGTTAGGTGAGAGTTTTTTAAACGAACCGGAAATCAATAAAGTGTTTGACCTCTGCATTGTGTCCCACTGATTTTAAGAAAATCAGGCTGTCATTGGTTTGACTTGACCTTCACTGAGGGTCAGTTCCTTTTTCATTACCAAGTTCAAGCACCTCAGAAACCAATGAGGAGTGGGGAGAGAAACCAAATTTTTTTATATCACCTTGGACTGAATTTAGCAAAAACAAACAAAAAGAACAAGTACGTAAGACATGCCTGGCAGTTCATTTTTTCAGTCCACAATCGTTTGTATTTCCTCTGGGTCACAAACTAAGACTGAGGTCATAAAACAGGTGGCAGGGAGGGGAGCAAACCCACGGCTCAGCGTTATCTCTGGGGTCACGAGTCGGCAAGTCCTTGTTGCGGAGCCCATGACTGTGCCCCACCAATGAGGTGGCTGCTCCATGACACAGGGTGACTGCTGTCCCAAGGTTACTGAACAGGCAGCCAGGTTTTCCTTAAGTGACCTAACAGGCCAATAGTGGTGACTGTCTGGGAAGCCAAATTATATTTCCATCTTGCAAACCAGTCAGAATTCAGGACTAGTAGAATGTGGGGTTTCAGAAAACATCTGAAATATAGACAATCCTGGGGATCTAGATTCTGCATTCGGTTTCCTAGAGTGAAGGAATTTGCTTTTTCTTGTTCAGACCTGTAAATTTCTTATAGCTAAGAATCTCTATACATAAAGATCCTCTCTCTTTGGAGAAAAAGACATAAACATAAAACATAAAAACAATGATATCTAGTTTTATTTTTGTTTTCTGGTTATGAGCGTGATAATACTTGTCGTGAGAAAGTTCAGACAGTGAGTGAAATTTGGAAGAAGAAAATGAACATCAGCAGAGATTCCACCTCCCAGGGATAATTGGTAATAAGCAATCTGTTAGTTAATCTTCACAGTTACAATCTTTCCCGTTCTTACTATATAGAGATACGGTGCATTGCTATTTTTCACTGGTCAACATACCATAAAAGTCATATTTATCAATATAGAGCTTTCCACTGCTTTAAAAACTGTGTAGCAGTACTCTGTACGTACCGCAGTACAACCTCCAGCCCCACCCCGTGATGCATGCTTAAGGCATGTCTATGAAATGGGAGCGTGGCAAGCATCCTTGTAAATACATCTCTGCAAGGCTGTCTGATGACCCCCTCAGGATAACTCTCCAGAAGTGGAATTTCTGAGTCTAATGGTACGCATGCCGGTGGTTTTAAAACATATCACCAGACTGCTACTCAGGAAAGCGCATTAGTTTAGGTCCCTCTACATGGGTGTGAGAGGATGCCTTTCACCACCTACGCACCAGCACTGGCTGTTATCAGTTACTTTAATACTTTCCAGTCATACTGTGAAAAGTGATCTCATTGGACTTGCATGTCTTTGATTACGAGTGAGGGGAAGCACCCTTTTGTGCTCCCCTTGACTGTCCTGCCCTCCCTTCCCCCACCCCGTGAGCTCTGTGATCTTCGTTTCCTGGTGGGGTAGTCGTGCTTTCCTGATTGGTTTTCACCTCTCTTCATGCATCAAAATATTAACTCATGTGTCAAATGTTACAAATAATGCCCCCCTCTAGTTTACGTTTGTCTTAAAAATTTACGATACTTTTTGCCATTAGGAGTTTGTCATTTGCGCATTGTTGGGGCCGTCAATATTTTCCTTTAGTATTTAGAATTTGCTCAGGAACGTCTCCATAAAAGATTATAAAACAGTACTTTATATTTTGTTCTAAAACACTTATGGTTTTGATCTTTAAACTGTTTCAAAAATATTATTATTATCCTTTTTTTTTTAAATAATGAGACAATTGTCCCAGTACCTTTATAAGACAAAGTAAACCTTGAAGGCACATTTGTACATAAATGAGGCAAATGATTGGGCTATTTGACCACAGCCACACAAATGTTAGGCCCTTTTTTCCACCTTGCCCTATATTTCATTTGGAAAAAAAGAAAAATGGAAAGAAACCAATGTGGTTTTAATCTTCAGTTAAAATGTGGATGTGGAATTTCTTAGGACAAAAAACCTTCTGAAAAAGTCAATGTGACAGGAGTCAAGTACTAAAAATTATCTTTGCCATCAAGCCCAGGGGAGGAAATATACAAAGCCCCAGGACATCCAGCTCAATATCCTCTTCACCTCCTTGGGCCTCGGACTGAATGGGGCTGGGGGGGCGGGGGGGTTGACCTCCTTTTCTCAGTGGACACAGAGGCTGGTGTCAGGGGGGCGGGTGGAGGGGGACTGGCCTGGGACACGCCTCTCTGCCTCCCTCCAACTTCAGTGCATGCTGTTAAAACTAATCTGGAAAAAAAGGAAGAGTCTCAAGTACCTGATAGTTATTATTAGCGACATTTGAAGATTATCATATGGCCACTGAGGTAGGAGCCAAAAACCAACATTAGAAGGCGGGACGGACAGGAAAGTGTTGACCTGCTCAAACCTCAGCTTGCATCGGTTGGATATACATGGATTTTTAAGACCTAAGTCTGTCAGTACAGAAATTGAGAATATTTTCATGCTTTACCCATTATTTTCCCTAACCTGTTTAATTATTTAAGGATTCCTTTTGGGAAAATGGATGCAATAATAAGAACTAACATATTCCAATCCTCCCAGAAGTGTCCATAGAATCACACCATTGAGAATCCCAGCCACCAACCATGGCTGAGCAACCACTTCAGACTAGTCACGATGTCCGGGCGATCCTTTGATGGGTTCCTAGGGAAGGGCGGGATGGCGAAGGTGCAGGGATAAGAGGAATAAAGGAACCCTAACTTCTTATTACGGCAGTGAGGACAGCAAGCCAGGTATGCTGGCATCCCACCCGTGAATGAAGTCAGACCCCAATGTCTCTCCCTGGGCTTATAAAATTTTAGTAATGAGAGGTCTCCAAACATTCATCTCTTCTCCTTGTCTAAGACCAAGTAAGGGGCCTGAGACAGACCCCTAAGCCGAAATCATTAAGAATGTTCCAGTCAGATGACTCAGACTTGCCTAGGTTGTTATCAGTAGCTTGTGGATCAGTGGTTTGATCAGAAGCAGACTTAGGTGACCCTAATTTTAGAGCTTCCAATTCCTTGGTTCTACTAGGCCCTGGTTCCTAGGCCCTGGAATCTGCATTTCACGTAGCTTCCCAGAAGGTGATGGCCCTCTCCCATTTCCTGAAAAACCAAGACCTCGGCAGGTGTCTGTCCAGCTTGGCTGGAGCCCTAATTCTGACTAGTAGAAGAAAGAACTATGACTAAGGATGTAAACGCAAGACAGAGAAAAGTCCTGTCTGCTTTGGAGGTTTGCACAGGAAAAAAAAAAGAGAGAGAGAGAACAGACCACAGAGCACTCCCATGACAGTTTGGCATTGCTTTCCAAGTTGCTTAAACTTTGAAGCCAATCCACCTATCCTCCCACGCACCTCTACCCATGTGGAAATAATATTCTGGCCTTCAGTAAACCTTATCCCTGCAGGTCTCGTATTTTAGAGGACACAGGGACATGCCAGGCGTTCTGACCTTAGAGGCTGGGTCATGCGGTCATTGAATCCCCATCCCACTCTTGGGAGGAGTGGGGCTGAAGTCACTCCACATTGGGTCTTTGATTAGCTACAAAGCACATGCTTTTCTGCCCTATGTCGCTGGAGAGACTGTAGAGTTAGCCATTTCTCAGAGAGTTGGGCTGCCTGTGAGGGTCCCCAGTGGATTGTTAGAAGCTTGGGTTCAGGCTGAATGGTGCCGAATGTGTTTGTCCAGCTTTTGCAAAATTAACAGGCCCAGCTCAGGGTAATTCCCAGGGGCTGACGCAACCCACGTAGTAATCTTCTTGGAATCAGTGTTTCTAACATCAAATTATGGGTCATTCAAAAATTCCTCATTCCATTTCACTGTTGACAGCTGATTCTTTTCTGACCCATTTTTTTTCTTGCATCCCAATTAATGTGGGCAATTAAATGGGCTGCAATATGAATCCAAGATGGAAATAGTGACCAAAGGAAAAAGAGAACTTGAAGTTTTGAGTAGATGTCAAAAACCAGAACCAACAAAAATATTTTGCTGCCTATTAACATCTTAATAACATTGAATTTAAACCTCCAAATGACTGTTTTTAATTTGGTTCCAGACATTGCCTTTTTTGCATGTCACATTGCTCAGTTGAAACAGAAGGACAAAAACTTTGTGGTGGCATTCCAGTTTCTTTGTTCTGCTTCTCTACAGTGGACCTAACTCCTTCTCTCCTCTCCCCTTCTCTCTCTCCCTGTCTCTCTCTCTCTCTTTGTCTCTCTCTCTCTCTCTTTCTCTCTCTCTCTCTCTCTGCCTCTCTCTCTCTCTTCCCTTTTCCTCTCCCCCAATACCTCCCTTCATCTCTCTATTCCTCAGTGCTGGAACTTTGCCTGTCACCTTCCGTTGCCTGGAAGAAAATCTGGGGATTGACAAGCGCGTGACCAGATTTGTCCTCCCTGTTGGCGCAACCATTAACATGGATGGTACCGCTCTTTACGAAGCAGTGGCCGCCATCTTCATTGCCCAGATGAATGGCGTTGTCCTCGATGGAGGCCAGATTGTGACTGTGAGGTGAGTGAAGTGGGTGGGTGAGGCCCTGAGATAACCTTTCACTGCATCCCCTTCTACACTAACTGCCTTCGACAGCGGCCGCTTGAATTTCAGTTTTGGCAGAAAAATGATGAGGAAATAACAGGGAAGCGGAATTATTGGCAGCGTTGAAGGGAAAAGATTGTGATGGGAGGGAAGCCAGATCATACCAATGCCTTCTGTTGGTGTGGCACATATGAAATTGCTTTGGAAACTTGATATTATTTTAATCTAACAACCCCGTGCTGTTGCAAGGCAGTTATTTCTCTGCTCATTTCATAGGTGAGGAAGCGCAGGCTTCAGGGGCTGGTCGAAGGCTGCATCATTAGTAATGAGCCCTCAGGGCTGTATCTGAGGCCAATGTTATCTGACTCTGGATGCAGTTTCTTTCATTAAAGTATACTCCCTTCGGCATTCCAGGGGGCGATGGGTGAAATGATGACATCCTGGAAGGAAGAGATTCCGCAATACAACAAAACTTTATTACAAATAAATAGCAAATAGCTTTAAGAAAACTATTTTTTTTGAATGATATGTATTCATCATTTAAAAAATTCAGGAAGAACTCTTTCCCAAGAGGTCATTAAAAACACATGGCTTTTCCATGAACTTAAGGATCACACCTACTTGCCTACATTAATTTATCTAATTTTCACAACCACCCTATGAGGTAGGTACTTGTCTTTGTTGGCTCAGGCTACTATAATAAAAGACCATAGACCAGATGGCTAAACAATAGACATTTATTTCTCATAGTTCTGGGGGCTGGGAAGTCCAAGATCAAGGTGCTGGCAGATTCAGCCCCTGATGAATGCCCTCTTCCTGGCTTGCATCTTACTGCTTCTCTCTGTTTGCTCACATGATCTGTCCTTGCTGTGTAGACCGAGATAACTGGCTCCCTTAAGTTTCCTTTTATAAGGGTATTAATTCCATGAGGGCTCTACCCTCTTGACCTAATTACCTCCCCAAAACCCATCACACAGGAGAACGGGGTTTCAACAAATGATTTTGGCAGGGATAAAACTCAGCTCATAGCAGTACTATAAAGGAAGGGGCCTCAGTTTCCTCATCTGTATAATGGGGACAATAGAGGGTTGAGAGCATTGTGCCTGTCAGTAAATGTTAGCTACTAGTATTATTACTGTTATTGATACTAAGTGAAATATAGAAAGAATCATGTGACAGGGAGGTAGTGAGGGAAAACATGCTTCAGGTCAGAGCATCAAGCCTTCTAAATCATGTCCTAGCAGATTACATGGGAGACAGCCAACCTTCCTTGCTTTAAAACTCAAAGATGAAAAGGGTTCCTTAATGAAGCCCTGTCTTTTGAAGCCAAGCAAAGATGATTTCTTGTCCCTGAGCTCTTGGCCTTGAAGGCAACCACACTGCCCACCAAGTTGATACCATTAGATGAGAACATAGAGGTGGGAGATTGGACCGGTGATCAAGTGGTCGGGATTCATTAATTCAGAATTTTTAATGTGGGAAGGGGTCAAGGGACATCAGGAGCAGCATGGCATTGGAATCAAGTGTTCAAATCCCAGCAGACCACGTTCAAGCTGTGTGACACTATGTTTCTCCATGCACCCAATCCATGATTTCCTTGTAGAAAGCAGGTACTACCATATGAAGCTTGCAGAGCTAACTGGAGGTCCTGTTAATGTGTGTGTAGTACCTCGTACAGCATCAAAGAAACAGCCCTAGAGAAGTGAACCCAGGAGGAGGAGGACAGGAAAGCAGCAAGGCATAAAAGGATGGAGGGGAGATCACTCTCGGGGGGCTTCTGCAGGACTTAGAATTGCACGGACACTCAGCCCATGAGGACATGGTTGAGGCGGAGGAAGAGAGGGGAGCCAACTCCCAGGAAGCATACTCTTTATAGAATTTGTCACACGTAACCAAGAGGTAACCAGACAATGTGGCCATTGTGCAAAGGGATGTATAAGAGTGACTCATAACAGAAGCAACTGGTGTTGTAAATACAATGGTTGAGGCCAAAATCATTGGTACTCGGGAAGTTCCCCTTCCCTGGTGCTTTATCCATGTCAGGGAAATGGCTGAGAATTCCCACATTCCAGCTCTTGGGGCTTTATGTAAGTTTTCTTTGCAAAGCAGCCTCTCCCTGCGGAGATTTTCTGATAAGAATAGTAATTGACATTTATTGGGGGGGGGGGGTTCCAAGGTGCCTGGCCTCGTCTAAGTGCTTTTTATTTATTAGCTTCTGAGGACCCCATGAGTGAGACAAGATTATTATCTCCTTTTTCACAGATAAGGAAATCAAAGCACAAAGAGGTTAAGTTGTCCAAAGTCATGTGGTTAATATATGGCAGACCTGGGATTTGAACCCAGGTCATTCAACTCCAGAACCTTCAATGATAATCACAGCACACTGCTACTTCCAGTGACCCAGATGGATCCAAGGAAAATGGAGTTCTCTAAACCCCCAAACCAACCCCGTAGCAGTGGGGCGGGGGAAGAGCACAGATGGGTTCTGTAGATCCCATCTAGGGGAGCTATATTTATTGTAACAGGTCCAAGTGGAGGAGGAGGGCATTATGGAAAAACAAGGCAAACCACAAAATGTCCTGGGGCCTTTTCCTCATATGTGAGATTAGATAAATTCAGGTCCCTCCCAACTGAGAGAACCTGGGATCCTGCACTTCGTCACACTGGTGGTCTGGACCTTGGTTACCCTGGTTTAGGGGCCTGATTCTTCATCTGGAGCTGGGGGAGCTGTTCTAGAAACTCTAGAATTTTAGTACTGCAAAGAAATCAGCCCCTCTTCTGTTTCCAGCACCCACGAAAGCAAGTTGGGAATCTGTATTCTCAGAAGCACCCTTCCATTTGGAAATGACAGCTTTGGTGAATAGCATCTAGGAAGGAAGAGAGAAAGTCACTGCCCTTTCCTAGGCCGCAGAGGCCCCTGGTGTCTCCTCGGGGAGCTTGAATCCTAGGGGAAGCCCGTTTCCAGAGACAACTCCAAAATGGTGCTGGGTGTGCCCTTGGCATTGCGTGGAAAGAAAATGATGAGATGCTTCAAAAAGAAAACCTCCCATTCCTTCATTATCATTTCTTGGCACCCTATCTGGATAATGGATTTTCCAGTCTGTGATGAGATGCCCAGGCATCTGAACCTTAGTGTCATTTGGAATGTGTTGATTTGTTCCTCTGCTGTCCACTCAGTCGGGTCTGCATATTCGCTATTCTGAGTTTTCATCTTAACATTGGCAACGGTCTTCCCCGACTTGCCACGTAGTCCCAAAGTCTCTGGTGCTCACGGAGACAGAAAGGCATGAGCTGCCGTGGGAGGGTTATTTGTTTTTCTTCTTTAATATTTCCTTACCTGCTTTTAGAGCCAGAGTTATTTTATTGGAGCCCAGTGATGTACTAGGCTACGTGAATATCATGATGGGGATAAAGCCCCAATCCATGAATTTATAAGTCTCCATCACAGTTCAGCAGAATCCAAATAGACCCTACTTCCTGGATCTTGGTTCTCTATTTCTTGGGAAGGAAAGGGGCATTTAACGACTGCTGGGAACATGAGAGCTTAAAATTGCCAGAGACAGTTTTGCCAAGGCCATTTTCTCTTCCCATGACCTGACCTTCTTTGTTCTCACAGCCTCACAGCCACGCTGGCAAGTGTCGGTGCAGCCAGTATCCCCAGTGCCGGGTTGGTCACCATGCTCCTTATTCTGACAGCCGTGGGCCTGCCGACAGAGGACATCAGCCTACTGGTGGCTGTGGACTGGCTGCTGTAAGTGTTTGCAGTTGGGGTTCTGCCGGGGACTTGAGTGCTGCCTCCAGGGGCAGACAAGGGACAAGGCTGCCGCCGAGACCTTAGCCAGGTCTCCTTGCAACTCTGTCGCTTCCTCCATCATTCTTTCCTCCAACATTGACTGAGCGCCTGTTTGGGAACCAAAGAAGAAAAAGACAGAATCTTGGAGGGCCTCACAGTTGAGTAGAGGGATCAGATAAGTTATAATACAAGGTTAAAAGCTTAGCAATAAGGAACCTTCTAGTGATGTGTGCAAAAGACCTCAAGTCATTAGGTTGAGTGAATGAAGCACAAAGGAGTATACGCTGTATGATTCCATTTATATGAAGCTCTACAAAAGGCAATATAACCTCTAGCAGTCGAAAGAGAACAGTGTTTGCCTGAACCCAGAGGTGGGGGCCTGAGGATTAACAGGGAAGCGGCCCAAGGAAATCGTTATGTGTAACAAAAGTGTTCCATGTGCACAGGTGTGCATAGGTGTCTACATTTGTCCAAAACCATCAAGCCATGCATTTAAAAATGGATGCATGCATTGTGCGTAAATTATTCTTCAATGGAGCAGATTGACAGACGGCACACACATAAAAGGATGGCGATACAGAGAAGCTCCATCCCAGTCCAGGATGGGAGGGCAGAGTGGTGAAATCAGGAAACAATGAGAATGGCGACTGATTTTGAGTGTTGACTATGTGCCATCTGTGTGATACTGAGCCCTTCACATACTTTACATCTCCCTCGGACAACTCCTGGAGGTTTGGCGTTATTACTCTCATTTGGCAGATGAGGAAACTGAGGTTTAGGGAGGTAATGGGACTTGAACATGAACAGAGATTTGACCCTAGGTCTGCTTGGTTTGGGAGGCCACCCCATTCATAATTATGACCATATGGAAGCTTCTAAAGGCACTGATAGCTGAACTGAGTCATCACTGGTAGGTAGAAGCTATCCAAGTATACATAGGCAGAAGGGAAGACGGGACATTCTAACCAAGGCCAGCCTACACAAGGGCACTGAGGCAACATTGTGGGGACCAATGAGTGACTTAGTACTGCTGGAGCACAAAGTGTGAGGCAGGGAGTGGCAAACGGTGAGGCAAGCTGGACAGCCTCAAAGGCCACGCAGAGAAGTTTGAACTTGACTGTGTATACATAGCCCAGCTACCTTTCCCAGAGAAGGATATTTTCCTAGAGTAGGACACTCCTTGACCATTCGCCAGGGTGGGCCAGTCTAGCCAGATGGTCCCGGATGTGGAGGTTGGAATCGATCCCTGCTAAGGGTGCATTCGGGCTCTGATGTTCTGTGAGGTGTACAGCGGAGCCTCCTGTCCGGGCTCAGAGCTACGTGACAGGGGCTGGGGGGTACCATTGATTTCAGTGTCAGAGGCACGGAGTGACAAGTGCTGGCACAGAGGTCCATGGCCGAAGTACTAACTCATTTTTAAAACTGTTTCACAGGCCAGTGGCAGCTTTTTCTGCCATGGATTAGGACAGATTTTAAGAGCCAGAAGCCACATTTTATGGACTTGATTTTCCCCAGTGCTAAAATAAGTTCCGTGCCTCTATATTTACCCTTCCAAAGAGAGAACCATGCACGTGGCTAAAGGGAAGAAGGACGCCGGGGAAGGCTAGAAGATAGCCTGGTCTCTTACAACTTGCCTGACATAGAGGTTTAGGCTAAAATGAGAAGTGGTTCCCTGGATATAACCTCCTTAACTCTGCAGGTCTGTAAGGAAAGTCATGAATCTTCCTGACTCGTTCTTTTGTCACCAGAGAAATTCTTTGGAAATGGCTTTAGTGGGAAGGTGAGGAGTGCATGAAATTACCTGTTATCTGTCTCTGCTCATCTCTCTCAGGAGGTGGTGATGAGGGGCCTCATGGAGGCGACAGCATTTAACCTTTCTCATGACGTCTGCAGACAAGGCAGCCATGAGGCAGCTGGGATCTGATGGTGGGGCATGGTTGGAAGGACAGAGGAAGAATAGGACGAAGAAGATAAAGTCAGGGGGTGGGATTTGGTTGGGAAGGAAGACAAAGGGAAAACAAAGACACTGACAATTGTTTGGGGACAGGGCACACAGTAAGAGCTCAATAAGTACATGCTCGAGTTAACCACATGATTGCTGCATTGATAACCAGGGGCCTTGCTACACAAGAAGAAACACAGAGGAAGCTACTGAAATCCCATCTGCTTCTCCTGTGACTTTTGCTTACTGGATTCTCTACCTCTTTGCCTCTTGAGCCTTTCAAACCTGTGCCGTTAGCAAGTGTCCCTTGCCTACCGTTACGACATTGCCTACTCTTTTCTTGGGCTTGTTTCTGAGGCTCAAAATTCACTTTCAGAGATTCAGCTCTTAAAAATTATTATTATAAAGGTTGCCCCCCATTACAATGCCAATACCTTTGAGTGGAGAAAAATGCACTAATATTACTCAGGAATGAAAAAAGGGAGCTGGTGGTTGTGGGTACTACCGTGTTCTTCACACCTGTTGACAATTAATTCCTAAAGTGCCCTCGTGTGTGTGTCTCAGAGGAAACTGGGAATCAGATGGGTCAAGTCTCTCTCCCAGGGCACAGGAAAGCTTGTGTGGCCAGGTTAGGGCTCTTCACTCCAGACCACACCACTTCCTAGTTAGTACCAAGCAGGTCTAACAGTAGGAAGTTGGAGCAGGGAGGTCCAGAGTTGGAAAGGTTGGGGAAGACGGGCCTATTAGTGTCCACCTCTGGTTCTGCATGCTACCCTGAGGCTTTTTGTTTGACCTGCTTTTTTCCTCCTCCCAGGATTACAGCAAAACAAAGAAAAAACCTAAGCGGGGACTAACGGGGTATGCTCAAGGTCTCAACCGCTCTTAAAATTCAAGTCGTCTGGGCCCAGGAGGTCAGCCATTGTGGACCTGGTCTTCTTGGCAGCCATCCTTCCCTTGCCCTTTGGGTGAGACTCAGACCGTGAAACATCCAAGACCCTGCCTACTTCTGACCTAAATGTTAGCGAATGGAATAGGAGGGCCAGGCCTCCCCGCTCACCCCACACAGGTGCTCTCATGCTCACACTTGCAGAGAGCAGGGCGTCCTAACTCCAGGCCTGAAACGTGCCAGCAGAAGGGAGTTGGCTGAGCAACAACATCAAGGTGATGATACATTGGGATTAACTATATTGATGACAGTGTATATGAGAAAACTCCATCCCAAGCTGGGCTGGAAAGGAAGGAACAAATGAAGAGCTGTCTTCAGGCTCTGGGGTGTGATATCTGGTGATCAAGAGAAGAGCGGGGAAGGGAAGGTGCCCTGGGTCTGAGCTCTACACTTACTCTCGGTAGGACTTCGGGCAGGTTGCTTACTCTCTGGACCTCAACCACGTTATGTGGACAATGGGAACAATGACTTACCAGCTTGAAAACAGAGTCTAGACCCAGTGCCCTTGAGTGTCCTTCTAGTTTTAAGACCCGGACTAGGATTCTGCCGGTGATGGATGTTTGTATACAAACAAGCATGAATGTTCACTTTAAGAAGAGAAGAAAAAGGGAGGGCAGAGGATCCTGGGAAAATGTGCATAGGGACCTGTAGCTAGGTCAGATCTGCTTTGAATTAGTAATGGTGCCACATTTTTTTCCCACCAGCAAGAGGAGTTCTGGAAACACTCTTGGTTGTGGGCTCTATGCCTCTTCGATGCTCGTTAATGTGTGAGTGGGGCAGGAGGATGAGTTGAGATAGGGGTGCAGAGGGAGGCTGGTCATTTCCAGTGGGATGTTTTTCCTCTCGGCAAGATTCGTAAGCTTTCATAACTTGAGCAATTTTTCAATTTAAAACAAACCGAGCCTGCAGTGACATTTAATATGCCATGCTGTTTGCCAGCTGCTGGAGACCAGCCAGCCTCGTTACTGTCCGCCAAGCCCTGGGTGCTTTTCAAAGGGCAGGCCAGCTGCTCTGTAAATGTCATGGTGAAAACCAAGAGTTTGGGCCCTGACAGTTGCTGGAGTCCTAGAACACCGGATGGATGGGGCTGGTAGAACTAGAACCGTCCCCAGGGTCCAGGAAGCAATTTGCGTCAGGAATCCTTGGCAGGTCTTTTTAAGAGTCCTTTCTGACACCCTCCTCACTCAGAGGAGATAAGATGGAGTGAAAGCTGGGAGCCAGAACCAGGGGGAAGTAAGAAACATCTGGGCCTGACCCCAGGTGGGAAAAGGAAGCCAAAATAAAGCGAAAGCCAAGTGGGTTATTGCTCCATTGATCACATGAGACTGCAGGTGAGATCATTTCTTGTGACACATTTACTAGTTTGGCTATAGTTGAGCTGGCACTTAAAAGGATGGTCTTAAAGGGCCCCCACCCTTCAGGGAGTATTTGGAAGCTCCCCCATTAACATCCCTCCCTGGTGGGAATAGAGCAACAGCGATTCTCAAACTTGAATATGCACCAAAATCTCCTGGAGATTCAGAAGGGCTGGGATGTGGACTAAGAATTGGCCTCAGGTGATGCTGACGATACAACCCAAGGACCTCGCTTCCAGTAGTGATAGACTAGAGATGGGGAAAGGGCGAGCAGAAGTTCTTGATGGTGGTAGTTGAGCATCTCTATACTTTTTGGAGCACCAGTTGACAGAGTTGACAGTTCATGCCTCTCTATAAAGAAAAATGATGGAAAGGGTGCAGGATGTGAATAACTAATGCTGAATGAGTGCTCCTTAAGTGTTAGATATTGTTCTACGCACTTTACATGGACTTGTTTAAAAGTCGCAGCAAGTTATGTGGCGGCTAATAGTATTATGCCCATTTCACAGCTGAGTAGACTGAGGCTCAGAGAGAAGTAACCTATCCCAGTTCAGTGGATATTGATTGACTAAACTGGAATTCAAACCCAGTGATCAGGCTGTTGTTCCTTGGGGGTCCCAGGCCTGCCAATTTGGGTTCTCATTCCTTTATTTAAGACACACATGCACGCACACCACTGACTTAACCCCTCCTCCACATCTGGTGGGAAAAAAAACTATTCCTAAATCCACCATATCTTTGAAGATCCCAAGGGTTTATGCGGAAGTCTTTTGCTTTGCTTTCCCTCTTTCGCTGAATTTCATCTTCGGACTATGTAAAGCTCAGCATGGAATGTGACCTTTTCCTACTCAGTCCTTCCCTCTACTGCCAAAGTGTCCCTGATTCAATGTAGTATAATTGCAGACCAGGGGAGTGGGGTTACCATTCTACACAGCAAAACCATTCTTAACGTATCACAAGAGAACGATGTGCTCGTGATAAAACAAGGGGAGGGGCAAAGCTCTGGGGAATTATAAGATGACAAAGAAAAAAAAAATCTCCCTTCATTTGCAGTTGAATCTTGAAGGGGAGCAGAATAGGCCATGACGAAATGTTCTAGTTGGCATGTGAATTATTTCGAGCTGAAGGCAATCAAGACACAATAGACTCAGGGAAACTTTTCACCTCCCCCCTTAACTGCCTAAAAGAATTTAGAAAAGCAGCCTATACCAAGAAGAGAGCTATTACTAGAAATAACTTATCTACTTGGCAGGGCAAACATCTGTTTACTAAACATACGCTTTTCTCATCTTCCTGTGAATCGTCCTCCTTCCCTTTGAAGGCCCAGGCCCCTCACCTGTTCTCCTTAGCTCAGGATGGTATATGATCCTCAATTGCCTGACTGCTGGGAGTCTCATATTTTTATGGGCTCCCCTACGTACAGAATTAAATTTTTTTCCTGTTCATCTGTCTTATGTTCATTTAATTATTAGACCAGCCAAAGAACGTAGAAGGGAAAGAGGGACACCCCTACAAACTCAAGTCATTTCTCTGAACTAATCATTGTTAATAATTTTAGTAGCACAAAAGTAGAAGTTTAATATCAGGCATTCCTCTTCTCAAAAAAAAAAAATTCCTTTAGTGTTCCCCACCCCTGGGAATCTCACCCTACACATGTTTTGCCCCAGTCTCAGCGTCTCCCCACCTTGCTGGGCCTCCTTGCCTTCCTTCCCCTTGTCTTTCTGCAGCTCTCAGGATGCCTCTCTCATGTCCATAGACAAGGTAGTTCAGCTCTCTGTAGCTCCCTCCTCCTTGAAGATCTTGCTCAGAGTCCTAACTTTTCACCATCAAAACATCCAACCAATGTTTGCTAAACAAAAAATACTCTTTTTCTAGTGTTAACCTGCCCGCTTATACTAACAATCCATCCCCATGCCACCTCCTTCACAAACCTGTCTGTCCCCTTCCCCTACCCCACCTGCCCATGTCATAAAGAGATACAGTATAGTATCATCCCTCAGAGTCTAGTAATGGGGACATATTTGGTTAAAAAAAAAAATCCCAACAGAATGTACTCTGTGCAAAAAGAGGAATGTATAAGACCCGGTAGAGGAATAAAAGAGGAAATGATGCTCCCCTTAATAATAATAATGATAATAATAACAACAACGATG
Source organism: Mormoops blainvillei (assembly GCA_004026545.1). Lineage (NCBI taxonomy): Eukaryota > Metazoa > Chordata > Mammalia > Chiroptera > Mormoopidae > Mormoops > Mormoops blainvillei. The sequence goes on along the minus strand of PVJD01004190.1, from coordinate 86,806 downwards.
ATGATGATGATGATGATGATGAAGAACAGCCAAGGTTGAGCACTCTGTTTGTGTCAGGCCTTTTATATAAAGAGTTTGGCAGAGGACCTCTCAGACGGCAAGTACTCAATACGTGTTAGCAGTTCATATTTTCTCAGTGTGACTGGAGGTGGGCATCACTTCCCACATTTCACAAACGAGAAAGCTGAGCTGGAAAGGCTACGTGACTTGCCCTGCTGGAGCCAGAATGGCAATCCAGGCTCAAATTCAAATTCACACTCAGCCGGTGCTCCCTGGGCTCCCCTTCCCTACCCAAACTCACGTGGCTTTAGCCCTTGGATTACCAGAATTGTGCCAGCCTCTCAGGTCTGGGGCCTCAGGTGACCCCTCTGCCACCCTGGGCACCCTGCATCCTGAGAGGCAGACATGATGGCTTGTTTCTATAAATGTTAAGTTGAATCATATAAAATTGCCAACATTTGATGTTCAGGGACTTACGGCCATTTCATATGGTTAAACCCTATAGAAGGGACGAGATGAATTCAGGGTGACCTTGCTTCTCCGGCTCTGTGCTTCTGTGGGAACCAGGACTTGCAGACAATTCCAGCATCTTCCCACTAGAGGATTTAGATCGAGAGGTAGACAAGAAAGAGAAAGAGATCACCTTGGCTTTTCTTCCGGGGAACCAGACCCTGTGCCTCAGAGTGAAACAGCCGATTCCCCGCTCTTGTCTCTAGTTCCTGGTGGCTCCAAAAGCGATGTCATCAGTAGCGAATCCAACCCAGTTAAACATGCTGCTCTCCTCTCTGCATCCTTTTCGCAGCCCTGAGGCACAGCATCCAGATGCAAGGATAACATCAAACACTCCCAAATTCTTTCCACCAAGCAGCCTAGAAGCTCCTGAGGTCAGCAGAGTGTCCAAAGTGATCAGAGCTGGTTGTGAGAGAAAGTGAAAGTATTTGTGTGTGGAGAAATTTTCCATATGTGAACCGTAGACTCCCGTATCCTCCTTTTGGCCAGAGTCAGATTTCCCCAGAGCCGGTCAGATATTCCCCTGGTGGCTTCAAACACAAACCAAAAATTCTTTTATCTCCTGTCCCTCTCCATCTACCATTCCTTCTCTTCACCTTCTCCATCATCTTCTTGACTAAGCCGATTGCACATACTGTCTCCACTTCCTCGCCTCTGGCTCAATCTTCCACCCATGGCAAACCAACTCCTTTCCTGCCTCTGTACTAAAAGGATGCATAAAATGTCCTACCTACAAAAGCCCATAGCGCCCGGCCCTTATTGCTATTAGAACATTTATCTCATTGCAGTAGGGGATACAGATAAGCAAAGAGAGTGTGCGTTCTGGGGGAAAAGATAGCATGGAAGAAGTCCTTGCTTGCTCTTTACTGCCTGGACACTTGGCATGATGCCCTGCACACACCGAGATGCTCATTATACACCTATTCAATGAATGAATGAATGAATGAATGGACTAACAAAGAACTCAACAAGTATCAGAATCTATGTTCTCCTTCTTTGCACTTAGCCATTTTTATGCTTATGTGCCTCTGCAATCTTTAATGAGTACTTAAAGCATGAGGAGTGTTCCTCTCATTTCATTTGATACTCACAACCTCCTGTGAGTTTGGGATTAGCTACATTCCGTATTTCATGCTCAGGTGAAAAGTGATTTGCTCAAGGTAAGAGAGCCAAGATAGCTGGGTTAGAGTTTTAGCTCTAAGTTCAGGGCCCTTTCCATCTTGATTTTGGTGTCAATCAAACATCAGTATGCTTTGATTCTACCCAACTCTTGTCTTCCATTCAATTCTCTCCTGGTGTCTATTTCCATTGGCCAGAATTCCTTTTCAAATTCAAGGAGATCTTAAAGTATGGAAGAGATATGAGCAGTGGGTGAATCTGGGGAAAGCTCACCCAGAAACCCTATTCCAAAAATGTGTTCGGTGGTTGCTTAGGAGAGTAGCGATTCAGCATCAAAGAAAGTCAAGGGTTTAGTAAACAGGAGTTTAATCTGAAAAAGTCATTGACCCTTGAGCATAGTATTTTGTGCTTTTACCCACATGATAGGGTATGAGTGATGGTTATCGCTCCAAAGGGAGGGAACATATAATGAGTATCAACTCTGGGACAGAAACTAGTTTCGCCTCCTCCAAATCTTATAAAATAGGTGTTTTGGCTGTGTGAGAATTGTGGTTGAGAGGTCACCCAGATAGTGAGTGGCTGAGCTGGATTCAAAAATTGGAGTTAGTGGCTCCTGGGTGCTTTGTATCATGTGGCACGTAGTGAATTCTGGAGTCACTGCCTGTGTTCAGACTTGGTTCTATGACTTTACTAGGATGTGTGGCTTTGGGGAACCACTTAATCTCCCTGGGCCTCAGCGTTTTCATCTCTTACTTGTGGATGGTAGTCCTTCTTACAGAGTTGTGGTGAGGATTAAATAAGGAAATATCTAGAAAGCATATTCCTATATACATTACAATCATTACGAACATGACCACCGCCACCTTTGGCTGCTTTTCCTGCTGATAAAGCGGATTCTTCCGGTCCATGAGATGAATGGGTACTCAGACCATTCCTCTTGGAGACTTTAGCACTGTGAAGAATTTAACAGTTGGTCAAAGGTGTTGGGTACATAGCGCAGAACACATGCCAAGAGCGGTTGAAAGCATAGTTGAAAAGCAGCGAAGTAGACCACACCTGTATCATGGACAAATAACTCAACTAGCTCGTTGGGAATGCTGCCAGAGCAATTGCCCTATAAACAGGGTCAGTGTTTTCAAGGGGAGATAGTAGCTTAGCTAGGCATGTTTGGACATGTTCTTAGGAACTGTCAGAAATATATTTTAATTGACTTGAGGTTGATAGTAAAGTTAAAAGTACAGATCATGTAATAATTAATGTTTTGTGAGTTCTTACTAAATGTCAGGAACTGCTAAAACTTTATCTTATTTAATCTTCACAACAATTCTAATGTAGTGGACATTTTTATTATTTCCATTTTATAGATGAGGCAACTAGGCTCCCAAATGTTAAGTGTGATCAGGGTTGTCCAACAGGTAAGGAAAAGAGCTGGCATTTGAATCCCAGTCAGGCTTCCTCCAGGGTCCATGCTTTTTCTTAATGATGGTCAGGTCTTTCTTCTCATACCCTTATACTGGAGCTTCTTAGCAGTATCTACAAGTGCCTGACTTTGTGAATGACCTGAAGACTCAGTCTTCATTCATATAGGCCCTAAGGCAGATTCTCCAAAGCAGAAAAGAGAAGAACAGTCTCAGATGGACGGGTGCCCCTGAGAGTTGAATTCAGGCTAAGATCTTTATTTTTTCATGGACAACATCTTCCTGCTCGAAACCAGGAGAGCTGGATCACCAGCTCCTTGCAAGGAAGCCAGGCCAGACTCCTCCTAATACTGCTTCATTTCTATTATTTTATAATGAGAATTAGATTTATAATAGCAACTGGAATTTATTTTAGGCCTTTGTTCCAAGGACCAATTAATATTTCTACTTTGACTTGAACTAATTCATTTGTGTGAGTGTATGTGTGTGCATGAATTGGACTTGAATTGAATTGAAGGCTAGAGTGTTGTGTTCTAGACTAAGATGTCTCAACACAATCTTTACCGAAAACCCTTTCTCCTTCCTTCCTTGTGTGTGTGTGTGTGTGTGTGTGTGTCTAGTTTTTCAGCATTCTTCTCTTTAGGACTTCCAGTATCTCATCAACATGGTCAAAAGGACTCTTCACACTGATTTGAACTTATGGATGGGAGAACACAGCTTACTCTTAAGCACTTAGTTTTCCAGTTGCTGACCTTCTAAGAGGGGAAGTTGTCAACCATCCTATTTTTTCAAATCAGAACTTGAAAAACAAGATTTGAGGAAGGCTTTTTCTTAACAGTTTCTTGTTCAGAAGGAACTGGGAGGGTTTTTTGTTTTGTTTTGTTTTTGTTTTGTTTTGTTGTTTAGGTTAATCAAGAGAGTAACACAAAGTATTTTGGTTTTTCCAGGACACATAGTCACTACACATATTGGTCAGGAGGAAAATTGTGGCTGGATTTCTTACCCAACAGCATGTCTGTGTATTTGTTGTTGTTGTGAGGTGACTGGGGTGCAGGGGGAAAGGAAATGTTAGTTTTGATTCTTACAAAAAGGCAAATTTTCTTTATTAGAATTCACAGGTGGTGGTTCTTTCCAGTAGAATTCATATATAACATAAGTGAAGGTAATCTTCGAAGTGGAGTCTTCTACAAATAGTTTTAATAGAGAATTGCCAGACTCAGTTAAAAGCGTGTGGAGTCTGGGTATTAATTCTGAAATCTGGACACATTATTTCCCTCTAATCATTCCTTCCCTCCTCCTCCTTTTTCTTTGCTATTGTTTATTGGGTACTTATCCTTCCTAAGACAATTTTCTGAGCAATTTACATACATTTTCTCACTTAATTTTCACCCAAGCTTATGAGAGAAGTATGATGTTATCTCCAATTGACAAACAGGGAAATCAAGTTTAAGCAACTTGTCTGAGATCAGGAAGAGAGAAAGGCAGAGAACTCAACTCTACGTCTCTAGTTCTAGACCTTGACCTTTCAACCACCATAGTGTTCTGCTTCCTCACTAAAAATTTCTATTCTTTGTCCCCAGGGACAGGATGAGAACTTCAGTCAATGTGGTGGGTGACTCCTTCGGGGCCGGGATTGTCTATCACCTCTCCAAGTCCGAGCTGGATACCATTGACTCTCAGCACCGAGTGCATGAAGATATTGAAATGACCAAGACTCAGTCCATTTATGATGACATGAAGAACCACAGAGAAAGCAACTCTAGTCAATGTGTCTATGCTGCACACAACTCTGTCATAGTAGATGAGTGCAAGGTACCTTTCTCATTCATGGATATTGAGACCTGTATATGATAGTGCATGCTCGATTTCTTAAAATGAACACTAAAGTCCTGCATGTATTATTGTCACATTTGTTTTTCTAACGAATCATGTAACCCAAATGTCTGTGGGTCCAAGATCATCTAACTTTGTGTCTAACATGGCTGGAAATCAACAGGTCTAACAGTGAAAGAGCCAATCAGTTGCTTCTTTCACCCATATGATGTAAAACAGTCATTCTGATTCCCCCATCCACCCACTCCACAAATCTGATTGGTTTTCCTGAATATTTTGCCCAAGAATTTGCAGCCTCCGGGGTTTTGCTGGTTTTTGGATTTTCTGTTCCTCTGGTGAAGTACCAAGAGAAATACCCAGAGCCATTCGATTTTTTAGCACAAGTATTCCTCCTTGCTGTGTATCATGTATCGGTCAAAAATGTGCTCATGTAACTGTGCAGCTATCTTTGTCTTAATTATTTTTGTGGGAATGTGAGTTTTGACCTGACAGTCTCTTTGCTCCAAGTCAGGAAAATTTCAAGTAAAGGATCACTATCCTTCAGGACAATCATCCATAGCTGTCTTCTAAAAAACACTACATTTCATACTGCCCGGCAGCCTAATCTTTCCTGTAGCAGGGATGTTTTGGACTTTTCCAAGCTGTTGGGTGCTAAGTCTTCAAGCTTGATAGGCTCTTTCCAGCCTTCACTGCAACTAAGTTGAGATTGTCAAAGACAGAGTGTCGTGACCAGAGTGAAGCAAACTTGGAGACACCCTGGCAGGTGAACAGAGTCAGCCTCGGGAGGCAGGTTGCTAAAATGGTTCCAGATAGCATCTGAGGACAATGTGACCCCAACACAGATTTCTGATACCTTTTTGGCTCCTGTTGACAAGATCTCACTTAAGATTTTATTTATTTATTTTTTTAGGAGAGGGGAAGGGAAGGTGAAATGGAGGGAGAGAAACATCGATGTGCTAGAGATACATCGATTGGTTGCCTCTCGTAGGCCCCCAGCTGGGGACCTGGCCCGCAGCCCAGACATGTGCCCTGACCAGGAATTGAACTGGTGACTTTTTGGTTTGCAGGCCAGTGCTCAATCCACTAATCCACACCAACCAGGGTGACAAGATCTTATTTAATAGTTGATTTCTTTCTGTGCTACTCCTGGACCATTCTAAATATACACGATGGCTTCTACCAGGCAGCTAAGGATGACACCGAAGCCGTTCTCTCTACTGAAATGCAACTTAGGTCCAGAAGTCTAGTGGACCAACCAGAGCCTTTTGCTCATCCTTCTATATCAGGTACATGTGTGGGTGAACCAGGGCTCTGATATAAGTTAGGCAGAGGCCCCTCCAGGGAGAGACTCCCACCCATCAGGAGGCAATTGGATAAATTAATTGACTCAGTGAAAATGATTTGTTATTAGAAATTCAGATGTACCTAAAGAGTATACTCCATCCTTCCAGAAAGTTAATATTTCTCGTATTTAAATAAATGTGCTGGATTATTTCCCATTAAAATGTTAGTTTGGGTCAACAAGGGTCAGCATTTCCAAGGAATGACTTTATGCTCTATTACAGTTACTAAGTATTTATTGTGTGCCTTGGGAGCTGTAGTTGAGTGTCCCCATCTCATTCCTATGACCATCTATATTTTGATGAGTCACCAAGTGTTTATGGAGTGGCCGTTATCAGCAAAGTCCTGAATTAGGCATGGGAGAACAGGAAAATGAAAGTACGATTTTATAGTGGTGATAAGGCTTGATCCCAATTATTGCCATACAAGGAAACATAGTAGTATGAAACAAAATGAAATCACATACATTTTTAAACTTTGCAGTTACATAGAAGAACAATCCTAGTGGTCAATTGTCTGTGTTGTGACATCTCTAGGGCATCTCAAAAGGCTTAACAGTGCTGTGTAAGAGATGTTTTGTAGAAGAAGGTGTATGGGCATGAAGATACCTTTAGATTTCAGAGTTCCTGGACTTTTTTTTCACTCAAAGGGCACCAAGTACAATGGGAGAAATTTGCTTTATTTTTTAAGCAAAACAATTCAAGTTCTAAAAGGAGATGGAACTGTCTATATCAGTAGGAAGTAAGCCCATGAAGAGAGGGACTTTGTCCTCATTTGTCACTGCTGTGTCCTAGCACCTGAAGCAGAATTTTACATGCAGTAGGCACTCCAAAAATATTTGTTTGATGTATTCTTTTAGCATCTTGACCCTATTCTTTAATTCAGGTAACCTTTTTTGCTAGATAGTTCCATAGAGATAGTGGCTCAGTCTCTCTCCATAATCGACTACCCAACCAACCACCTGCAAACTTCTTGGCGAATTAGCATTTAGATGGTCAAATGGTGAAACTGAGCAGGTCAAGGAAAAGATGAAATGGCTGTATTGGTTTCATAATTATTTTGGCCATTTGCATTCTTTTATTGAAGAGACTGGGTTCAGCTCAGTGGAGTTTAGTTGATCCCCAGCCTTTGCTAGGTGAGGCAAATTGACTCTTCTTGCTCTAGACCATCTAACTGAGTTGACACTAATGTGAGGAGGCAGCCAGATCTATGGAGATGAATTTGCACACTTTCCCAGAAGAGCTGAATCACATTTATTCATGCCTTTGAATTTCCTTCTGGTCCATTCTTAGTCTCACTTTTTTAAAAACTGAGATGGGAGACATCAGTGCTTACTGGCAGTTCCCTCCCCACTTTTGCTTTTCTGTTACCCAGGTGGTTGGAGCAGGAGGGGTGGGATGGATCAGAGAGTGGAGTCCCAGACTGCTTTAACCCAGCCAGAAAAGGAAATGCCAAAAAAGCTGCTCTCCCAGCTACTTTTGATACACAGGGCCCAGCATTTAAAAAAATAAATAAAAGAACAGTTCTGTCCCCCAAGTGCTGTCTGGTTTTGCAAAGGCACCACACTGTGATTTATAGTTTTGCACAGCTATGGATTTAGTTCATCACTGAAAGCCAAAGAGGCACATTCAAGGTCAAAGTGAACGGGCAGCTTTCTCCATGCAGACAGTTTGTTCCTTTCTGGAAGTCTCTCCTGACAGTTCATTGAAGGGGAAACAAATTTGCTGCAGCTCTGGTCAGAACTTTAACCACTTTGAGCATTGTTATGTCATGTTGGTCTCCCCGTTTTCAAATTCTTGCCTTGTGATGGTAACTTGAAAGTTATGCAATAACTTTTTAATTTTAATCATAGTAACTGCATGCGAGGTGGTGGTTGCTTGTTGCATGACCTTTCTAAAAAAAATCTGGGGGAGGGGGAGAATGCAGATTGGAGGAATGACTAATTTTTATTTCCATTTGCTTGGTTCATGAGGGGACACTCGATTTTCTGTTCCAGCATGTTGTATGTGTTCATAAGGCATGTGTTTCACTTCCACTTGGGTAAGAAGGTCAGATTTCTTTCAAACATTGCTGCGTTTGTCATGTCTCCATATTCTAACGCTTCCATAAATCCAGTCTCTCCATTATGTGGAATATCAGTCGTGGGTTTAAGTTTGCACATGACGTTGAGGACAGACAGATGGAAGGTAAGCTAGGAACAATGTAGAAGCGGAGGGGGAAACCTCCCGTTCCATGTAAGGTTCAGTTCGCTTAGAGCCAGGAAGGCCTCATACGGACCGTCTGATGGTTATGCGTGATTACTAAATGTCTGCATTGAAGCAATTTACATACCCATGTCCCTTATCAGACTTCACTCTCCCCTCTTTAATTTTAATTTTTAAAACCTGCAGAGCTTATCTGGTATCCAGACCATCATGCTTTCTGATTTTAAAACTGGGCATGTATAAAATTCACCTGGCCTCCTTGCAACTGAACCTTTCATATGCATGAGTAAAACTAGCTGTTTAGTTCTGGATGTCTTTTCTCTGTGGTTGTATGGAGTAGCACATGGGCACTATTGTTTAAAGACTGCATTATTGTGTGATGGGTCTATGGGTAGTTAGACACCCCCGCAACCCTAAAAGCATATCAAAAGTTATCTTCCCAAATTTCCAAGTGTCTCCAGTCTCTCAATCCCACCCAACCCCCAAGGTAAATGAGTATTTTTTAATGTTCACACATCAGCTTTGAGAACCAAGACCATCTCAGACTCCATTTCTGAGGAACCACATCTGAAACTAATATTGGGGCCGTGTAGTCTAACCTGGATCTTGTGCTCCTCCACATGACCCACGGGGTGCTTTTCTGGTTTGTGGCCTGTAAGCTAGATGTTGATGATGATTATTTTCAGGTAACTCTGGCAGCCAACGGAAAGTCGGCAGACGGCAGTGTTGAGGAAGAGCCGTGGAAACGTGAAAAATAAGAATATGACTCTCAGCAAGTTCTTGAATAAAATCCCCAGCGTATCTTATGGTAAAAGAGGATATAAATAAGCTTTCTTTCAAAAGGAAACAAACAAACAAACATATATTTCTATGTTTACTTAATCTGTTAGCTGAGGCTTAGAGGATCTGTTGTGAGTCAGTGATAGGCATGGTGCTGTGTCTTTGCCAAATAATGCTTTATAACTGTCTAATGTTCTCACTTATATTATTGTCGGAATGGATGCTGCTGGAGGGATCGGTTTAAATGGAAGACGCATTCTTGCCAGCTTCCCTTTTCTCTCAAGATGCAGAACCATGGATGCTCTTTTCCCAGGGGACACAACTAGAGCACAACACTCCAGGGACTTGGGATGATGAGCAGACACTCAGTGTGTTATTTTTTTGAGTGTTCTCCATGCTTCACCTTGTTACTCACAGGAGATTCTGCTAGAAGCCTCTAGATGTAGTTCTCTTTTGATGTTGTGTAGAGTTTGCCCATGTGTTGATAAAAGCAGGTATATGTCTTAGGGAACTGTGACAATTTTCCTCCGTGTGTTCTTTGAGCTAAATGTTTCAGAGAGTTGCAGTGGGAACCATAGTCTTAAAGACAGCCGGTTATGGAACCCACGGAGCCTCTGCTCTGTCCTACCTAGTCTGTGGGCATTTGTTACTGAAGCTTCAGAGTATGTTGCATAATTTGCTCTAAATGTGGCAATAGATTAGAATGTAATTTGCATAGAACCACTGTATATATTGATAAAAGCAAGGGAGCACACCATCAACATAAATTTTAACCAGATTCAAATGTTCAAATTCATTTGTCTTTGGTTTGCATTCCTCTGCCATAGTGAAATCAAGAGAGATTATTTTGATCTCTGCTCCACTTTGTTTTACTCATAAAATTCTGGCTTGGGTTTCTAACACAAAGACATTTTTGATCCTCAAATTATTTCCATCTTATTCTCAGTAAACCAGAAGGCCTAACCATTTTACTGTCCTCACACGTGGGGGACAGTGGTATTGACTCTGCCTCTTTTAATACCGTCTCTTGAGAAACACAGAAGACTGTCATTTATCTAATATGTATTGTAGAAGGCTTTTTGTTATGCTGTATCAATGCACATAAAACCAATAACAGGACACAGTTGGAAGCTGAGCCAGTCTTCCTACCCTGTATCTTCTGTGGAAAGGAACGGAAAACAAGCATATGTGTAAAATCCTAAAAAGGTGACATTCCTGTGACAAAGTCAAGGCAGCCTTGAACCATGAAGTGGGAACAAAGAATGGCTCTATACAACTTCACAGATGGAATCCTATCAAGGCTGTGAAAGTTTGGGGGAATAAATAATATAATTGGAGTCACACCATGCCTTGCATACTATAGACACCCAACAAATCCTGAATGATTGTGTAACTTAAATTTTTCAGTGTCTCTACCATCATTTTCTGTTGAATAACCCACAGTATTTTTCTAAGGTTTCTGGCTTAGGGAATTTGCCGAGGACTTGAACACGAATCATCGAGAAATAAATCACATTTGACCCTGAGGCACATGTGGAACCTAGGTCCACACATGGGAGTCAGGTGGTCATTTGAGGCCAGCAGATGAATGCTGAAATATCCAGGAGTTGTGATATAATCTAAGTTCTCCAAAGTGAGGCTGTTTATGGACATCACATACCCTTTATTACCTATTCCTTGTGACTTTTCCCTTACAAATCAGACACCTTTGGATCATACAAAAGACAGGAGACTTCAGGTTTTGTTGTTGTTTTTGTCTCTTAGGCCCTAGTTATTTTGGGTAAGGACCATTACAGCAGCATTAAGCAGATTTTTGCTTTTAAAAAATGGCATTGGTCTTTATTTTCATTAGATGGGCAGTTAACAGGGTGGCCAAGGATGTGCTGAAATGCAGTTGTGGAAAATGCATCCTTTGCAGCAGGCCAAGGGGACAGTTCCTGGATCTAGCTGTGAAGCTGTTAGGGATAGTCTGCAAGTGGCCTTCACAAGAGCTTTTCTGTGGCCAGGAGAAGGAGCGAGGCAAGACAGCTGGGAGCTGGTGGGTTTTGCTGTTGAAGGCCAGCTTCGCACACATGTACACGCTGCAAGGAGTGGTCTAAGGACTGTCTTCCTGAGACTCTGCCTAAATGTTTTCTCTATTTTCTTTGTTTTCAGCTTTTTCCTAGTCACCCAGTTAGCTTATAAATTATAAGGGGACAACGTGTTCAGGAGAAGCAAGGTACACAGCTTAACAAAGCAGGTATTTCTGGTTTGAGACTGTGCTCAGTAAGTTCCTTGAGAATATACTTAAGAGATCACATTGAATCTGGATTCAACAAATAGTATTAAAAATGAACACTTTCTCAAATTCAAGACAAGCTTGACAATCCAGGATGCATGTAGAGCTGACATATGACTGTGTCCTTTGATTCTTTTTTTTTTTTGCCCTCATTCATTTTTCTCATGCCAGGTCCATTGGGGTTTTCCTTGCCCCGTATATGTGCCATAAACAGAACACATAGACCCAGGGTATACCTATAACAACTTTTTCTAAATAGGAAATGCGTAATCTGCCAGTGATGTACCTAGATTTATATTAGTGGCTCCAACACGGATATAAATGCTTATAACCATCCATTAATATTTGATGATGCATAAATATTTTATTTATTTACAGATATGGCAGGCCAGATACATACATTGCATTCTGTAAGGTCTGTAAGTTGGCTTTGGCAACACCATTTTGTTTAGACTCATTCACTTTTTTTTAGGAATCAGAATTGTTTCAGAAGAAAGCCAGCTAAGCAGACTTCAATCCCTCCTTGTCTCATTTTTGCCCATGGGGAAACCCAAGGGGAGTTATCATTAGATTACCTGTAACAATTCTGTGAATCAAATCCAATGGCTTATCTCTCAAGGTAAGGCTTTGTCTGAGGTCTCAGAGGGTATGCTTCCCATGCAAAGGGCACCAGAGAATCAAGGCAATCACAGGTCACACAGGCCCTCAAAGCAGGACTCCAGGTGATGATATCTGCACAAGGCCGCTACCGGCTTCGATTCCTTACCTGCTATTGAGTGTAGGAACACAGCGCATAGTCTCATTTCCTGTGGAAGTTAACTGCGTCTCTCCAACTAGCAGTTAGCCTGGATGGTAATGAAAGTCTAAGGCAAGGGCACCAGGATGCCTGCTCCCATATTCAGGCTGGAAGCTGAGAAAGGCATGGGGAAAATTCAGTTCTTGGGCAGGTGTGCTCCTGATAGACAGTGCCAGGAATCCCATGAGCAACTGATTCGAGGGTCTCGGGCCTTTTCTACTCATACATTGAGAAGTATGTCATTTTCATGTGTGTTGAAAGTCAAGAAGCCCTTCCGGAGTTAGGTAACTCATCTACTGGTCCCCAAAAGGAAACCCAACCCTGCTGTGGTTTTGCAAATACCACACTTCCCTCTGTTCTCAATAGCAAAAGTTTGGGTACAGTATTTCACTTCCGTCAGAATCAGAGCTTCTGTCTGTGCTGTATTTTCCCAGGAATGTAGCAGTAAATCCAAATAGGTAGGCACAAGTTCAGAGTGAACTCTCGTAGTTCCGACTCTTGCTGAACAAGTCTCAGCAGCTCCTGCCTGGTTTGACGAGTAATAGTGCACTCAGCAGTTACACCCAGTGGAGGCAGCTTTTCCCACGTCACTGCTGTCAACATCCTGGGGCCAGGCGCTTGTCTGGGTTGCTGCTTTTGCTTTGCTTATTCTCCAAATGACCTCATCCCTAGCTGAGAGAAAGGACCAAATAGAAATTTTCAGTTACTGTAATATTTGCTCTTTGAATAAGATTAGTAGGTCCTGGGATCCTGGGAAAATTCAGTTCAAGCTCATAGCCTGAAGTCATTCTGAAGTGAGAGTTTTGTAATTCCAGTTGTCAGAGGAGACTAGTGGCCTCCGTACCTGTGGCGATTTCTGGCTAAAACCTAGAAGGAAGGTTACCGAGTGCCATCCGGAGCAGGCGGCATGATCGGCGGGCTGCTGTCCTTGAGTGGAGGGAGTTCAGAGGTGCTTATGATTCTCCCAAAAGAAAAGCCGAATTTCTCACTCTTTCGCCTCTTTCCTTCTTATTCCACATATCGTCGTTGCTGCTGAAGAGACAGTTTCGTAAATGATCGTATCAGTGGGTGTAAGGATTGGTTTTAGAATAGATGACAGGGCATCTTAACTGAATAGCATCTGATTTTATAGCACAGTGCAACTAATTCTGGTAATGACATAGAGATGGTGAGAAATAACACAGTTGGGTAGAGGAAACACTTGACTTAGACTCTGCCAGCAGTCAACCGTCTAACTTATGCAAGTCGCTTTATGCCCAAGCCTCATTCCTTCCCACACATAAAGGGAAGAGATTGGATTAAATGATTAAAACCAGCTTCCAGCCCTAAGAATCCATGATATTATGATCCCTGCTTTAATTTCTTTTTTCCTAAGAGGCTTATGACTATAAAACATTACTTTACATTGTAAGTCAGAGAAGCCCACGATAATGACTAATCAATTTGGATTCTTCTTATCCCCTTTGGGAGAAATTAAATTCAAGTCTCTTTATTGATGTTTTTATAAGTTTGGAATATGGCCACGTTAATCCGCCATTTGGTGTTTTGGGACACAAACAGGCATACTTTTATAAAACTGCTCTTTTCTTAAACTCATTGTCCTAGTCAAAGCAGCAATTCAGCTCAGGGAAGAGGGCTGCTAGAGTCACCGTGCATGGACTGGATGCATCTACAGCATCACTCAAGCCCTTGCGTCATTCCTGCTATAGCAACAGAGCCCACTCCGAATACCCAAAACGCACAGTTTTCTCCAAACAGTCCCAACTGCCAACCTAGTATGGGAGTTTGGGAGCCTTTGGCAAATAAACTGAACAGTCTTATGAAATCTGGTGCAAGGCTTACACAATAACAGCAACTCTCTGTAAGTACCGCCCCTCTCCTTCCGTATGCAGACATGCACGTCCACGCACAGCAGAGCCTGGGGCGAGTCCTTTCTCTGGAGAGAGATACAGGGGTATTTGATTGAATTCATTTGCCAGTTTTCCCTCTTGGTTCTCATCACATCACAGGTAGAAAACCTCTACCTGAAGAGAATGGAGTTGTGCTGGCTGTCACTGCCCTCTCCAATGCCTGAGGAGTTTCTAGGATTGATAGAGTGTGTGGTCTGTCTGCAAGGTGCATGCTACCAGCCGTGGCCTTTGAACAACCTGTTGTACTTTTTGTTTCTGTTGCGGTGGGCCACTGCCTGCATCCTTAGCCTTTGTCCAAACTTTTGCTAAATAGGCGAATAGATTTGGTATGTATTGTGTCGTGAGTACCTTTACCGCTAGAGAAGACTTCAACCCTTTAGATTTGGATGAACCAGATATAAAACTAGGACTAAAAGGATTGAGTTAGCTTTTCTTTTTTATCATTAAATTTTTAGTGCAGAAGACCTGATGCAACGGCAGCACGAAAAAGATTATTTCTTAACTGACCCATATATAAACTATAGAAAAGTGAGAGAAGCCCCCATGTTCTTATTTCATTCATTATATTATATATCTGAATTATTCTGAATAATTACTGATCAGTTCTTTTCCTGTGTCCAGCCTTGCTCCACCGTCCTACCTCCAGACCAAGTGCCCATTTTGATATTTTTAAAAGTTCTTCTGATTGTTATATAGGGCCCTTCTGTGCTGAGAATAAAGCCTGCTACTGGAACAGACCCCACTGCTTTGCGGAATCAGCACTGGACCTAGAGCGTGGGTAGCAATAAGCCTCCACTTCCGCTGGAGGCACCCCAGTTCCTGGGTGAGTGTTGGAACGTAACAGCTCACTGCCACCCTTGTCCTCATCCCCCACGGAGACGGGGATGACGCAATCAGAGCCTCGCTCCTCCCGGGGCTCTGTTTCTCCTTGCAGCAGCCGTTTGGCCTGGCTCAAAAACAGCCTGTTGCCTTTGGTAGGAGAGACACATACACATGAGCCAAGGACGTCAGCCGCGCACATCTCTGAGGTTTCTCCCTGTGGAGTGAACCCCCTGAGGTGTAAGGTCAGGAAGCTGTCACTCTGGTTGCTTAGTATTCCAGGAGAGTATATTCCCTGCCAGGAACTCATCCTTTGGCATCCAGATCTTTCCACGCACCCCCTTAACTCGCTCCCTTCCTCCTTCCTCTGGTGAACCTCAGCATTGTATCTCCACGTTGCACAACACGATCAGGTTATCTGGTCACTATAGAGATTTGTATATAAAAAACTACTTTTGTGAGGATTTTTGTATATTGTTTTTCTATTTGTTTTCTACAGCTTGAGGAGAGAGCTGGCAAACTGTGAATCTAATTTGATCTTGCTGCCAGCAGATATATTTTGGCTTCCTGATAAGAATCTAGGCTACTAGAGCCAATTGCCCTCTGATCAGTATTGCACCCCAAACTCAAATTCCTCCAGCCCAGTCTTATATTCTTTTTTAAACAAATCCCCGGGCTTCTTTGCTATTATTTATAAAGAACATGAGAAAATGTATTTATAGTCCTGGATATTATATGTTTAATATTGAGTTAGCCTTTAATAATGTTACAGGTTTGTATCTATTCTTCATAAGTCATAAAGAACTCAGTGTAGACTGAATTCCTCTATTTAGTATCTGTAATTTTGCAGACAGATATTTTCTTATGGTATTTTCTATATAACCACATATGTAGAATTATAACCAATTAGAGCACAAGAAGTTTTTGCAGCAATTTAGAGCTATCAGTTATTTCCTGAGCATACAGCCACATTTCAAAAATGTAAGAATCCTGTCCTTTGCAATGCAGTGAACAAAATGACCATAAAGAACAATGAACCCTTAAATCCCTTCGCTGGTTAGGATATGCATTTTAGCGATTAGTCTCTGTAATTTGAGGGATGGTGCTGACTTCTTATTTTTGACACCAGGCCTTGTTTTTCCAGTTAATCATTCGAATTGTACTTTTCTCCAAGATGCTGGAAAAGAAGGTGATAATAGCAGAATCATCTCTATAGCAGGATCTCCCATGCCTTCTTAATAATTTATATAAAAATTGGCTTGGGAAAATTTGAATAGCAGAGACTGAGGTTAGTGCTAGGAAGCAAATCAGGACAGATGTGTCACAGTTCATTCTTGCCAAGCAAATTGGTAATAAATGTCACATTGTTATGTGAATTGGACAGATATTTGTAGGGGAAAAAAATGAAGCAATGCTGGGGCTATAGGTGGGAGCTTAAAGTCATACTGAAATTGTTTAGAAGCAGCCCAGGTAGATTCTGTCCTCAGGTGAGTAACAGTCTATGTAATTTCCCAAGGCAAATCAATAGCCACTTCAAAGACCAGGAGGTCTTCCTTCCACCTTCCTACCTCCAGACCAAGTATCCATTTAGATATTTTTAAAAGTCCTGATTTTTATATAGGGCCCTTGTGTGCTGAGAGTAGAACCCCACTGCTTTGCAGGGTCAGCACTGGACCTAGAGCACATGTACAAGTCTCCACTTCCACTGGAGACAGCCCAGTCTCTTCTACCAAACACACTTTCTGATATGGTTATAGGGCTAATATTTTCACCATGTTTTAAGATGTAGTCAGTTATATAGTAAGTGTACTGGGACATATTTGAGCTTGCTCCTCATTAAACAAACAGATTAGAAGTTCCCTCAACTGGCAATGATTGTACCTGTGATTTCCAAGTACAGATAGCTGTCAAAGCATGAAGTTCTTGTGTGTACACAGTAACACTTGACTCACGCATGAAGAACAGTGCCTATGCACTTGTGTAGCTATAATGTAGGTATCTATGTGTAATTTCAGTGAAATGGTGCATAGATATAATTTAAATGTTATTTTTGGCTGTTTATCTAAATATAGTAGACTTGTTGATTGGTGTTTTGGAAACCCTTGTTTTACTTCTTAGATGCCTAGTAGTGAATCAGTTCTCCTTTTTCTTCATGTGATTTGGCGATGTATACCAGTGAATAACTTAGCCACAAATCCTTTGTACTGATGATTGAAGTTTGTGTGTATCCAACATCTTTGTTGATATGCAATTCAGAGCAAGGGAGAGTTAGTCGTGGGCCATGATCCTCAGTGAAAAGTCACCTGCCACCTGTATAACGCATGGCAAATGCAACTGTGGAACTTTGGATTGTCTCAGCTGAGCTAGGTTGAGACTGAGGACATTTATCTACAGCCTTCCTCTGCTTGGTGGATTGGGGTCAGAGAGATGAAAGGTTAGTCTGCTTCTGTGTGTGTTAGCATCATGTCCTTGGGTAAAGATCTGCCTCTCTGATTGCCAAATACTGATCATGATGCTCATGACTTAAAGGTTCAGAAGAGCCTTGTCTCTCTCCCTTGGTTTCTTGAGTCAGGGTACAGGAAAGATATTTCCTGACTAGCTGCCACGCAGGCCAAACCCCACAAAAGCACAGTTCTGGCAGTAAACCGCACAGGTGTCTGTGAAAGCTAGGGCATGAGAAGCACAGGAATGGTCAGTGTACAGCTTTGGGGTTGCAGAAAGGCAGCTGACTAAGCACAGATCCCACATATGAGAAGGGAGCATGAAATCTACCTAACAGGGCTCTGCGAGCATGTTTTGAGTGACTGAAGGTGCGATTAACTAATGCAATTATATACTTGCTGCCTACTGCGCATTCTCTCTAATTATCACTAAATGGGGGTGCCGTGGAGTCTATAGTTCCTGTAACCCCTTTCTCCTCTGCAAGGACAGAGAAGAATGGCCATGTGCGTTTGGGAACACTGAGTGCTCCTCTCTTTCCACCAGAGGAGTGAAACCTAAGACATCCCCTAAGGGCATAAAGCACATTAATTTTCAGTGGCTTCTCCAATGATCAGAATGAGGGGCCTACATATGGTGGACAGCCACACTTCTCCTTGAAAATGTGACTTCTTCAACTTCTGTCAAATCCAGGGTAGAAACCTTATTGAAGGAAAGCTAGCTTTGGGGCAGGATTCTCTCTGAGGATTCTTGTGCGTCCAGAAAGAAAGATAAGAATAATTGTTTTCCTTATATTCCCAATCCCCATTGGTCTAAGGTCATGTAGCATAGAGCATCTATAGCACATAGTGTTTAAAGACTAATGAATGAACAAAGATAACAACTTCAACTAAATTTTTGGGTTGTTTCTTATCTATGGTACTAGGAAATGCCTTGTTGGCAAAGCACATTTTGGGTAGTTGAGATCATCTGTTTTCACCTTTAGCTTTTTAAGCTTTCTTATAATGTGGACTGATTACTATAACATTTCATGTGTAAAATAACTGGATATTCTTTATATACTGGAAATAATCTGTGAATCCAAGATTTCACTAAGTGTTTTAACTTTTGTGTATATATCTCTCATCAATAAATGTGGATTTCAATTTCTCTTGGTTGCTGTCAGTCTTGTCTTCAATTCCCAGTTTAAACTAGTGTTGGTTATGTAGTGAGGGCCTCCAGTATTCCTTTTGGAGAAAATTGAGGATTGAAAACTACAGTGCCCCAGTGAATATTTTATAGGAAACCCAGATATATCTTGGAGTCACATCTTCTGATCTAAAATTAGTGAGTTGGACAAATATGGTGTATCATCAAAATGATCCCTTATCGATGGACTGGCCCTCAAATCCCAGCAATTTAAAACAACCAAGGTTTATTTTTACTTATGTGCCATGTCTGTCACAAGTTGACAGAGGGACTCAGCTCCATGCCATCCTTACTGAGAGAGTCTGAGAGAGGCTTTATCTGCATGCTTCTGCAGTTGCCAAGTTTAGGAAGAAGAGAACATGGAAAATCTTACACTGACTTTCAAATGTTGCATACCTCACTTCTGCTCACAGTTCAATGGTCAGAGCCAGTCACATGGCTCTGCCTAACTTCAAGGAGGCAGGGAAGTTCAGCCTTACTAGGTGCCTGGAAGAAAACGAAGTAGTTGGTGAATAGCTCTAATGACCATCAGTTTATAAAAATTCCTTCAATCATTCACAAAGGACAGGGTACACACATACAGTCTTTCAGTGAGCCCAACATAGCAAGTCTTTCTCTAGGACTGGAAAGGGTCATTGCTATGGAAAGAAGTGGCCAGCATTGAACAGTCATGTTGTAGAAATAAAATGTGTGGTCTTCAAAAGCAGGATCACACAGCACAATGAGATTCTCAGGCAAAGAAAGGTACATATACAGGAATGAAAACTCAACAGGAGAATGGCAGCAGGTTCTCTTTTGACCCTCCAGGGCACCCCCATATTGAGCAGGATGACTTGGATTAGTTGAATTATTCTGTCTCATTCTTCTTGTGGTGAGGGGAAGGGGGCAGATATTTGTTTTTAAATAAGTAAAATATATAGATGTAATACATCACAATTCTTTTCACCAATGTCAGAAATTTACTTAAACTGTTGATGAAAATTGACACTTCATTTGAAAAGACACTTTTTTCCTTCCTTTCATTTCAAGTCTACATCACATGAATGTTTAAAATGTTTTAAAATCTTATTTACAGGAAATATGTTCATAAGTAAAAATCCAACCTGCCATTTTGTTTTATGGTAGCAAAGAGTCACAGATCAGAGCTGTGGTAAGCTTAACACTTTAGTGTGGGTACAATTTGGTCAATATCAACCACTTCTTCTAAAAAGAGGACACAGCCAGAGAGAAACTTGACTTTGCTTGCTTAGAAAGTATGATCCCAATATTTCTTACCTTTTCTCCTGGAACAGAGGTGTTTATTCCATTCATTGTCATTGTGAAGGACAGCTCAATATTGCCTTTGCTTACCACTGCAAAAACAATAATAATTTTGGGGATGAGAATTGAAGGAGGAATTGCAGAGTAAGAGTTATGAAACAGGAGCGCTGATCTCTGCACGGTCATTAAAGAGTTGAACGAGCATGGCCAAGTCCCTTTGCCATTTGGAAGTCATTTCTGTCTATACAAAATTAGGAGCTCGGATTAAATAATGTCCAAACTTTTGAACTCTGAAATTTGAACCCTATCAGCCAGGTAAGTCATCATGACTACAGATAGGTTATTTTTTAATCTTATTATTTTAACATACTATCTCACACATACAACAGAATATATGTAACCATATGTATCTAAGTTATAATATCAGATGATATAGAAGCACGCAAACCCATTACCCAGGGCAAGAACTAGAACATCACCAAGAGTTGCCCTTGACCTTTGTGTGCCTCCTTTATCCCGTTCTTCTGCTTTACTCCCCTGAGGAACCCGCAACCAAGAATTTTGTGTTTCTCATTCCCTTGCTTTAAAAAAAAAATTGTTTAATCTCACATGTATGCAATGCCCAAACAAGCTTTGTTTATTTTTGAACTTGATGAAAAGAGCGTCATACTGCATGTTGTCTTTTTGAAAATGTCTCCTTTCTAGGTAACATTGTGTTTCTCAGTTCACCCGTGTGGTTACAAGTAGCTGTGACTGATTCATTTTCCCTGCTGTATAATATAGCATGTAAAACATGCCACACTTTAGTTATCCATTTTCCTGCCAATGGATATTTGCCTCATTTACAGTCATTTTTCTATGTCAAACAGCACTGCTATGAACATTCCTGTACATGTCTCCTGGGAGGCTTTGACACATGTGCTCCTAGATACACTATTAAAAAATCATGTGTGCGCATGTGCATGTGACGGGAAAGTTTCTACTCAAATCGTCCTCCTATTTGTCCATGGCTCCCTCAGCAGGCCCATTTGTGGACCACTGCTCCAACCCCTGGCAATCAATACAATGCTTAACGGAGCCCATCTCTTTAATAGGAATACTGAGGCGGGCAAAACCTAAACATTTTTAGAAAGGGAATGTAAGTTTAAAGCTGAAACCTTCTTTCCTCAGGCCCTCAGGGTAAGGCCTTTGAGCACAGCTCTGATGATAGCTAGGGGGCCCACTAAGTCTTTCCTCTCTTTGAACAGTGATATGCTAGGCCTGGCCAGCTCCACTGCCCTCGGCAGGGTCTTTGCTGGGAGGGGAAAGTTGTCTGACAGAAAAAGTTACAGGAAGTAAAGCGATCTCTCCATGTACGTCAAGGACCACTTCTGGGCCCTTCAGCTACAGCCGCTAGCCCCACAACGGAAGACTGAAGAACTGTACAGGGCACTGTGGCTTCCATGTAAGGCACTGAACTTCTGGGCACCCCTCTGCCCAGGCACAGTGATGTAAACAGGAAGTCAGGATTCTGTACTGCAAAGAATCTCAGGTGGCAGAAGTTCCAGTCACCTCCGGGGACCCTTTCACAAAGTGCGCTCCCCACTGCTCACGTCTGGGCCCGGCCAGGAAGGCATGGGCGGGGATTCCCACACGTTGGACATGAGCCCGGCTAGAATAGAAGGCTGGAGTCCCTGGCAAAAACACAGATGTCTTTAGCTTGGTAATTTACTTCCAGGTAGTTTTTGAAGTTCAGTTAATTCCTCCTCCCACAGAAGCAGTGAGGGCCTTCTTTCCTATGTCTTTTTACGAAAAACTGAGACACAGAGTCAGGCTTAAATTCAGGAATGTTCTTTGGGTCCACGCTACTTGCCTGAAAAAGACTACAAAGACAATAAGGTTGTCCTTTGTAAATGCTGTTCTTAACTTCCAAACGTTTAAAAGCAATGACTTTAAACTCCTACAAATTCCATAAAGCAGACAAATAAAATGTCACCGCGTCTTACCCTCTCTCATTACTGGGTCAGAAGGAATACGTAAAACCCGAAGATCTATTTTTGTCCCTGATTTGGGGTAATAAGATTTTAGCCTTCCAAATGTTGTCTGGAAAAAAATACGGTATCCTCCAATCAAGGGGAAAAAGGCAAATATAGCACTGTTGTCATTGGTGGTTCACTCCTTTCATACCATGACCTGGCTCTCCTGGAATTCTCCAACGGTTCCTGTCACTTCCCAGATGTTTTCCAGGCCCAGATTACATACTGGTCACAGAGGGAGGGGCCGTGGAATTTCCAAATCGCCTTCATCTGTGTGAAAAGATCAGCTGGAACCCTGTCTCCTGTCTCCCGTTGCCTATCCTCTTGATCCCAAGCTTACCGCTCGTCTTGGCAAAGAGGGCAGAGGTCATTCCAGACTGTAAGTCCAGAAATGACCTCAGAGGGTAAATATGTGAAGTTTAGCCATGCCGTTTGCAGAGAGAAGTTGAGGACGTTGATATCCTAATTTGAAGTGAATTAGAGTTAATGCTGTGCTGAACCAAGGTTCAGTCCTGGGTCTGTCCCCTTCCTAGCTATGGGCCACTGGATTGTACCCTCGCTTTCCTCCTCTGTGGAATGGGGCTAATCATGCCTATGATACAGGGGGCTTGATGAGAGAACATCCATAAAGCAGTTAGCACAGTACTTAGCTCCCATTAAAGGTTCAATTAATCTGTCATAACCATCATCACCACTGTTATCATTCTTTGCCTTATTAATCACAACTTCTTAGTGACTTGGCTGGAAGAAGTCATGCTTCGTCTTTCTCAGTTTGGCCTCTTTTCCAACCACATCGGATGGACACTAGCATGTAACCCAGAGCTCAGTTGGCCTCCCCCAAAATCTAGCTTTGTTAACAGATCTCTCCTGACCCAGCCTGGGCTAATGCTGCCTCTACTCTTGGAGAAGCTTCCTGGACATCATGAACCTGCACTATCCAATGTCGCAGATGCCCCTCTACACTTTGGGCAGTCACTTGCCAAGGCTCTGATTCTTGGCAGTGAGGGAAGACTCTGGATTTCTTCCGGGGAAAAAAGATAAGCTCAGCCTTGCCAAAGTCCCTCTCACCAGGAAGGGAGGCTGAGCTGGCCCTCCCAAAGAGAAACAGGACATCCAGAGACAAAGCGATCTTCTCTGTACTGGAGAAGTCCCCTGGGGAGTCCCCAGCTCACAGCACTACATGTACTAGACAAGACGAATGTCATGAGAAAGGCTAGTTCTGTGGAATGTGCTCAACCCAGCAGGACCCTCCAGGACTCCCTTGGCCGGGTCTATTCCCAGAAGCCCCCCTTCCCATCATCTCTTTCTCCTTTGGCCTGTCTTCTTTCACAAATGGCATTCGCTTCTTCCCTCAAGAGCTTTACAGACAGAACTAGGAAGACATTTTTTGGAGCTTTTTCAGGGGGAGCTCATCCATTCCTATCATCTCAAAGTGGTGCCCTCTGCTGTTTTCAGCAGTCTCAGGGTATGACCACTACATATATATGGGTCCAGTAGAAGTGAGGTCTACTTGAGTGTGGTTGATAGGGTAAAAATATGTGTGCACTCATTTATAGTTTTAATTTCAACATTTCACCTAAAATGTCATATGGCAAGCTTGAGTGTGATACTGTTATGTTACAGAATTACATGCTGATGATTTTGTAATAAAAGCTTTTGTAAGAAAATAGGGGTGTTATTTATGCCGAACCATATATATTTTTTTCTTTTACCAGCAGTACACATTTATTATTACTCATGAATGGTCAAAAGATTTACAAGGCCTATTATTCATAGTACCACCACATATATGAAATACCACTTAGCAGCATGGAGTGAAAAGGACAGTTTTTTATATATCTACAAAACACAGACACATCCACACATACAATTAATAGTAGCTATTGTCTTAGGTGCAATCTCTGGAAGCAGCACCTGAAACAGGATTCAAGTTCACATGTGTTTTTTTTTTTTGAAAGAGTGCTTTCCAGGAAACTCTACAAGGCCAACAGGGAAGCAGGCTAGGAAAGAGAAAGGGCTGAGCAAGAGGACAGTCTCAGGAAAAGCCTAACTTTGAGTTGTCTGTGCTTGAGGAAAGGAGGCTTGTTTTTGAGCACCCACAGAACTCAGGCGTCTTGAGAGGGAGACATCCCTACCAGAGGAGGGCAGGTCCTATCTGCAGAGAGCCAAGCTCTAGAGAAAGGAGGAATCTTAGTAGTATTAGTTGTCAATGCATCAGTTAGGGCAGCCATTTTCGATCAGTGTACTACCAGAATTTTTAAAACAGGCACCACCTGACTATTTATTCAGGAGCACTGACCTCTATTCCCTTGCCTGTGGGAAAAAAAGTCAACACAAGAGTTATTCAGTGTGAATGAATCAAAATTATGGCCATTTTTTGGGTCAAATCAGCAAAAAATATATTTTTGGTGTGCAGCAGAATTTTAGTAATTAGTTTATGTGTGCCATGAGATGCAAAAGGTTGAACATCGCTGGGTTAGGGGATGGATGCACTAACCTGAGAAAGAGAATCTGGGCAGAATCCCAACAGCGTCTAGTAAAGCTTTCATTCCACACAGACCCGCCACATGGCGGGTTCTCGTATACATGCTTTGGTCATTTAGTTCTCACAACATTTCTGTGAGTTAGGTGTTATTACTCTCCCTATTTTACAGATAATGAAGTTGAGAATCAGAAACACACACACCTAAGAAGAAGCTGGTCTACAGATCTTTCTAGTTTCAATGCCTCCCACTACACCGGCTCTGTTTTCCGTAATAACCCAGCAGACTATATTGCCATGTTACCAATTTTTCCTGGTGTTTGAACCTCTATGATGAGTGCAATATGCTTTGATGTCTAATCTTGAAGCCCAATTATGAATGAGATTAAGGACACTCAAAGAGGATTGATCATCCCTGTCATCCCATAAGATCCAACATCACCTACTTAACAGTTCCCTGAAATCATGAAACTCATGTTTGGTAAAGAGATCTTAGAAAGGATACCTGGAGCCCCAAGGGGCACCTATAATAATAGCTGACCCAGCTGGCTGGAACAGATTACTCTCTTCTCTTAAGTGCTTCCTAAATCGACGGGCCACGGAGTGTCATCTTAAGTGTCAACTTAGTCAACTGAGAGTGAAGAAGGCTCCCAGGCACTATCTGTGCTCCCTAGGAAAGAACCAAATTGATTATCAATGACTGAAAGGAAGAGGGAAGAGGGAGAGATTCATGTTCGTCTTATATCTGTCTTCTTTCATTGTATCAGGATGAGTTGTTTGCAGTGACAAAAGACACTCGAGTCTGGGCGGCCTCAGCAAGATAAATTTCTCGTTGGCTCACACCCCTGCTCTACCACAGGTCTGCAGAGGCCTTTCTTACTGTAGTTACTCAGGGACTCCAGGTGCTAAACCAGCCGCTATTTTATATAGATTTGTTGCCATGCCAGAGGGGAAAAGAGTTCTAGGTATGTCCTGATGGGAGAAGTTCAATGTCACCTCAGCACACAACTCATTGGCCGTAACTAGGCACTCGGTCCTGCCCAGCTTCAAGAGAGACTGAAATGCAACCCCACCATGTTCTCAGGGTGGGGGAGATGCAGAAACATTTGTTGAACAAAGCTAATAAATGACCATAGCCCACTTCTCTGGTCACCTAATATTAATATTTGGAGTACTCTGTTTTCCAAATGCAAAATGTACTTCCCAGGGGAGAGTACTTCCAAGTCTCCTCCAGTCATGGCATCAAGCTCAAACTCCAGGATCTCGGGGAGATGCATGTTAAGTTCCTATGTGTGGTTCAGATATGGCTCCCCCCTGACCCGGAAATCAATGAGTAGAAAATACAATGTTCTGCAGCTCCTCTCCACCATCCACACACATGCTTCAGTGGTGGACTAGGACAGTTTAGTCACCTTAAATACTCCATAGGAAACATGTGGAAGACTTACAAGTCACTGAGCCATAACATTTCAGAAATCCTGGTGAGCAGACATTAGAAGCCCCCCCTATACTACAAATGAGGAAAATTCCCTGGTTATGTTCTAGTCTGACTCCCTAGGAGGGCTTCCCCAGTTCATTTGCTGTCTGACCCTTTAGTCCACCTCCTAGAAAATCCTTCCTTTCCCATTATGCTCTGTTGCTGCACCTATGAAGAGAACACTCACAAATAATCTCTCCTGTGGCAACATCCTCTACTTTCTGCTCATAGAAAGTTAGGGTTCAGGGCTCCTTTAAAGTCTTAATCAGTCACAGGGCTTTCTAGTTGCAGTCCATGGCTTCTTGGGCCTCACAACTCTTAAAATTTATGTTGGCTTTATCTGTTTGACTCCAATCAGTTTCATATGCCGAGTGCCACAATCACGGCCCTTCTAGAAACACATCTCTTTCTCTTAATTGTGGGAACTTTGAGCCAATCAGTCTTAAGGCAGACAACCATGTCCTTTGATTTTTTTTTTTCCTGGCTTTTAGTGCATAAATCATCTCTCTATTTTATCTTTTATTGTTTGGGGTTGTAAAGCAGCTGCCTCTTCTAACTCTACAAAGTTCATATTCTAGAATCTCCCTTGCCCTCTCGCAAGTAATGACAGTATTTGAGGTGGCAATTGCACCATTCATCAAGGGCTCTAAGTGGCTATGATGACAGAGCCTGTCTGGGACCTGTGATGGGCATACAGCACGAGAGAGCAATAAAACTTTGTCATTAGGGCCACGGAGAATTTTCAGCTGTTGGTTCTGAAAACAACCCCCTGCTATGTTAGGCAAATTTAACTCTTGATCTGGGTTTTCAGCTTAGACATTTCCTCTCTGTTGCAGCCTCATTTGGGAACAAAATTAAACACTTTTTGTGAGTCAGTTAACTCTCTAATGACACCTGTAGGAATGATGTATGTTCTACTGTCCTGAAGAAAGGGGAGTTCAATGACCAGACTTCCCAAGTCAGGATGCAGGAAACGGCAGCAGAGGTAAAGGTAGTGGCTGCTGATGCAATGTAAGAGTTGTTTCTCTAAGACTGAGGTCAGAACGTTACAGAATAAAAAAAAAAAAAATTTTTTTTCCTACACCAATTTTAAAACAGCCAGTCAGAACAACAAGAAGAAAAAAGAATACCAAAGAACAAGGATAGTGTCAGCCACCTCCAAGACAACTTCAAGTGTTCCAACATTCACACCATAGGGGAGCCAAAAGGAGAAAAGAAAGAGCAAGAAATTGGAACTCTGTCTGAAAAAAATAATGAGAGAAAACTTATCAAATTTGGTGAAGGAAGTAGACATGCAAGTCCAGGAAGCACAGAGAGTCCCGAACAAGTTAGACCCAAGGAGGACCACACCAAGACACATCATAATTAAAATGCTAAAGGTGAAAGATCAAGAGAGAATCTTAAAAGCAGCAAAGGAAAAGCAGTTATTTATGCATTGGGGAGTTCCCACAAGACAGTCAGCTGACTTCTCAAAAGAAGCTTTGCAGGCTAGAAGGGATTGGCAAGAAATATTCAAAGTAATGAAAAGCAGGGACCTACAGCCAAGATTGCTCTACCCAGCAAAGCTATCATTTAGAATGGAAGGGCAGATAAAGAGCTTCCCAGGCAAGAAAAAACTAAAGGAGTTCATCATCACCAAACCATTACTATACGGAATATTAAAAGGACTTATTTAAGAAAAAGAAGATAAAAACTATGAACAATAAAATGGCAATAAATGCATATCTATCAACAATTGAATCTAAAAAACAAACTAAGCAAACAAGAACAGAGACAGAATCATTGATGATTGCCAGATGGGATGGGGTGTGGGGAGTGGGTGAAGAGGTGAGAGGTTTAAGAGATACAAATAGGTAGCTACAGAAGAGCAGAATAGCCACAGGGATGTGAAGTACAGTATAGGATATGGAATAGTCAAAGAACTTATACACATGACCCATGGAGATGAGTTCCATGGGCAGGGGGACTGCCTGAGGGAGTAGAGGGTGCTGGGTGGAGCTGAGACAAAGGGGAAAAAATCAGGACAAGTGTAACACCATAATCAATAAAATATAATTTTTAAAAAAGCAAGACTAAAAAAACCGGTTCTGTTGTTAAAATGATGTTTTGATTGATAAAAATGACCAAAAACTAATGTTACCCCTTTATTTTTGCCCCCAAGGAATGGGCCCCTAGCTATCCTCTGAAGAGGTGGAAGTCAAGAAGACGGACTTGCCTCTTCCTCCAGCTGGATTCCTCCATGGGGACATGCTCGCCCTGCGTAGTGGGGCACGTAGAGAGTGCCACTGTTCAGTGCTTCTTGAGCTTTTATTAGGTGACAGGCACTGGTCTGCGTATACCTTTATCCATATCCTCACAGTGCTTCTATGGCGTAGGTACCTTTATTAACCCCATTGCACACATGAAAAAACCGAGGCCCAAATATGATAAGATGCCCTTAGGTGTAATGTCTAGTCAGTAAGTAATAATCAGGGAGGAAAGGACACCTCTCCTTTATTGTTCTCTTGGATATTTGCGGGTTGATGGGGAGATTAATTTTGCAAGGACATTGCCGTCAGAACTTCCATAGTCTAGCTCTGCCCCTAGACAAAGCTCCCATGATGCTACGGCTGTGAAGCTCTCTTCCCTTCTCTCTTATCTGTCTGTGTGCCATTTGCTCAAGAATCAAAGTCCTGGGCAGGAGGGTCCTTTTGGCCAAGTTTGTCCAGCTCAAGCCTAAGTCACACTTTTGTGTTCCTCACTCTCGGATCAGTTGGTGCCTCTGACATAGGCACCCCCAGAGAGCTGCTGGACCTCCACTCAGAGACAGTCCCTCTGCACCCACTCTGGGTTATGGCTTCCCACACCAGCTAAACCAGGAACCCCTCTACTTTCTGCCTTCCGAAATCTGCTGAAATCTCTTCCTGTGCTAAGGTGCCCCCTTTTCTTCCTTTTCTATTTGTGGGTCTGTACTCTTTCAATATGTGTCGTATCATTTGAGTAAGTCGTAGGAAGGAAAGTTGGCTTAATAGAGAGTCTGAGATGGAATACCCATTCTTGAATGGAGCAACAGTGCACGTTGCCCCCCTTCCAACTGGCAGCACTGGGCCAGTACTTAGCTGTCCCCCAACCGGTATAGTCCCTGCTTATAGACAGCATTGTATAAGAAACTCTTATACACGCCAGTGCTCCGTTAGCTAGCGATGTCCACTTCGACAACTTGGTGGCATTCTGCTGTTTAGCAGCTGGCCTGGGGAATATACTCCCAGCTTCATTCCAGATTATGACTTGGATTGGAAGTAACCAGACATCATATCCCCATTCAAATGCTCTGGAGAAACAAAGACTTCCGGCCAAGATGGAGGTGTAGGTAGATACACTTTATCTCCTCGCACAACCAAAAGAAAGACAATAGCCCTGGCTGGTGTAGCTCAGGGGACTGAGCGTCAGCCTGTAAACCAAAGGGACACTGGTTCGATTCCCCAGTCAGGGCACATTCCTGGGTTGTAGGTCAGGTCTCCAGTAGGGGGTGTGTGAGAAGCAACCACACGTTGATGTTTCTCTCCCTCTCTTTAATCCTCCTTTCCCCTCTGTCTAAAAATAAATAAATAAAATCTTGAAAAAGGGGAAAAAAAGGACAACCAATTTAAAAATAAAAAATAACCAGAATTGGCAGAAAATAGAACTGTATGGAAGTCTGAGAACCAAGGAGTTAAAGAAGAAACATTCATTCAGACTGGTAGGAGGGCTGGAGATGGGCAGCGGTGGGTGGAGAGGACACGTGGCAAGGCTGAAGCTGGCAGACCAGGGGGTCCCACGTTTGAGTGCGGATAAATTGGGAGGAACAACTGGGGAGTGAGAGAGACCGTGCAACCTGGGGCTCTGGCATGGGGAAAAGAAAGCCTCAAAACCTCTACCAGTAAACACCTCTGGGGTTTGCGGCAGTGGGAGAAACTTCCGGTCTCACAGGAGAGTTCACCTGAGAGACTCACAGAGTCGTAGAATGTACACAAACCCACCGACCCAGGAATCAGCACCAGAAGGGCCCAATTTGCGTGTGGATAGGGAGGGAAGTGACTGAGAGCTGGCCAAGAGCCAAGCAACACACCCCTCCCTCTCACACCCCTCCCCCACATACAGCGCCCCAAGGCAGTGACGTGGGTTGCCCCGCCCTGGCGAACACCGAAGGCTCTGCCCCTCACAAGTAATAGGCACACTGAGGCAAAAGATATGGCCCAAATGAAAGAACAGATCAAAGCTCCAAAAATAGAACTAAGCAATGAAGAGATAGCCAACCTATCAGATGCAAATTTCAAAATGCTGGTAATCTGGATGCTCACCGAAATGGTTGAGGGTGGTTGCAAAACAGAGGAAAAAGTGAAGGCTAAGCAAAGTGAAATAAAACAAAATATACATTGAACCAACAGTGAAGGGAAGGAAACTGGGACTCAAAGCAACGATTTGGAGTAGAAAGAAGAAATAAACATTCCACCAGAACAGAATGAAGAAACAAGAATTCAAAAAAGTAGGGAGAGGCCTAGGAACCTCTGGGACAACTTTAAACAATCCAACGATTGAGTCATAGGGATGCCAGAAGGAGAAGAGGAAGAGCAAGACATTGAAAACTTATTTGAAAAAATAATGGAGAACTTCCCCAATCAGGCAAAGGAAATAGATTTCCAGGAAGTCCAAGAAGCTCAGAGAGTCCTGAAGAAGTTGGACCCAAGGAAGCACACAAAGCACATCATAACCGCATTACCCAAGATTAAGGATAAGGAGAGAATCTTAAAAGCAGCAAGAGAAAAGGAAACAGTTGCCTACAAAGGAGTTCCCATAAGACTACCAGCTGATTTCTCAAAAGAAACCTTACAGATGAGAAGGGGCTAGAAAGAAGTGTTCAAAGTCATGAAAGGCAAGGACATCCAAGATTACTCTATCTGGCAAAGCTATCATTTAGAATGGAAGGGCAGATAAAGTGCTTCCCAGATATGGTCAAGTTAAAGGAGTTCATCATCACCAAGCCCTTATTATATGAAATGTTAAAGGGACTTATCTAAAAAAAAAAAAAGATCAAAAATATGAACAATAAAATGACAACAAACTCACAACTATCAACAACTGAGCCTAAAAAAACAAAAACAAAAATAAAAACAAACTAAGTGAACAACTAGAACAGGAACAGAATCACAGAAATAGATATTACATGGAGGGTTATCAACAGGGAGGGAGAAGGTGGAGAATGGGGAAAAAGTATAGGGTATAAGAAGCATAAATGGTAGGAACAAAATAGACAGGGGGAGGGTAAGAATAGTACGGGAAATGGAGAAGCCGAAGAACTTATAGGTAAGGCCCATGGACATGAACTAAGGTGGGAAATGCTGGTAGGAGGGTGGTAGAAGGGGGAGGGGAATACAGGGGAAAAAATGGGGCAACTGTAATAGCATAATCAATAAAACATATTAAAAAACAAACAAACAAAATACTCTGGGAAAACCTCCAAAATACACCCAGTGAATTAGGTTCCTCTTTTTCTGCCATGTAAAATGTGTCTCTTGCTATGATTTATCTGTGTATTTATTCCACATATATGATTGAGCACCTACTATGTGCCAGGCATTCTTCTAGGTGTAGAGGACACTACAGGGCATGTCAGAGCCCAGATGTTCAGCCAGGGTAGGTTTCGGCAGTGAGAGGCCCAGTGGAAAGCAAGCATGAGGAGCTGACATAGGAGCCACACTTCAAGCTGCGAGTGCGCTGTATTACTGGTTACATGGGTTTTTATACAAGCTTAGACAATAGTGGCATCGGGCCGCAGTTGTGCAAAACAGTTTTGCTTATGTCATGCTTACATAAGGAGTGTACGTAATTAGAGACTACTGCACATGTGTACGATGGCTCATGGCTCAGGGCTGCCTGCCCTGGACCGGCCTTCAGGGGATCCCCACAAGGGAGAATAAACATATTATGAAGTTTGTATATCCAGCCACTGATTATTTGAAAGCCTTACACAACTCAAAAAATGGAGTGGGTAGAGGGAGACCAGACATAGTAAACCTGACTTAACTTCCTTATACCCAAGCCATATAAACTAGTGTGCACGTGAGAGAGATGGGAGGTGGGGGGAGGGGTTCCTCCTGGAGTGGGCAACGTGAGCTACACCTTTGCGAGGTTTCCTTTGAATTCCCATCCCTCATCTCTCCTGCATTAACCGCACCTACCTTGAGTGTCCTCACAACCCTTCCTTTCTCTTAGTGACCCCCCAGCCCTTCCCACAGAAATAATCAATCTCTGCCCATTTCAGCTCTTTCTGCTCCCCTCAGCTTTCCCCGCCTGCCATGTTGATTGTCAACTGCTTTTCTCCTTTAAGTTATAATCACTCCACAGTGAATGGTGACTGTCTCTGTGTCTTTGGATTCCCAGGGATGGGACCTTGTCACTGGGAACTGGAGGGACAGGAGGAAAAACTTAGGGAGAGATTGCCACCCTGGGTAGTGGCTAGGTTTCACCTGGATTACCTAAAATCAAACATGTCTCATCACCTCCAGGATTAATTTCTCTCAGAAACCCCCTGTCCTGACCTAAATAACAAATACCATTTTCTCCCACTCATCTTGACACTCCTCCTCACAAAATTAATACCTTGGACTTAATAGGCTTAAAGATTCACACCCATCTTGCCCCTGAGGTAATTTATCAGACAACTTACTCTTGTTGGACAGTAAATATCCAAGTCATTTTTCCCTAAACCCTGGAGGCAGCAGGGAATTTCAGTTTATCCATCACACTGATATTATTTAAAATTTAAAATCTAACTCATTGACTTCTTTGTAACAGGAAACATTTCCAACATAAAGTTTCTAGGAATAAAGAATTTCGCAGAAGACAGACGTATGGTTGTCTGTTTACCTTTCTATAGAAATGGAGTAGACCACCCTGACTGGTGTGGCTCAGTTCGCTGGGCATCATCCCGCAAAGCAAAAGGTTGCTGGTTCGATTCCCAGTCCGGGCACTTACCTGGGTTTCTGTTCAGCTCCCAGTATGAGAGGCAACAGATTAATGTTTTTTTTTCACACATCAATGTTTCTCTCCCTCTCTTTCTCCCTACCCCTCTCTCTAAAAATAAATAAAATTTTAAAAAGAAGAAGAAGAAGAAATGAAGTAGGCCAATAATGTTGTATTTTTAATATTAAATTATTTTTTTTAAGGAACAATGACAGATAGCAAATAAACCAATACCTTCTTTGAGTAGTCCTAGATTCTTTTAGCAAATCCATTTAGCCAAAAAGAACACCCTCGCTAGCCAAATGTAGGGTGTTGTTTCTATGAAACCTTTCATAAGCCAAAAGGGCATAAAGCGAAGAAGCAATTACCTCAGGACAGACCTTGCTAACAGATGTACAGACTGAATCCGAATGAAAGAGCAGATGCTCACAGACACAGTTCAGATTATGGGGCCTCGATGCTGAGGCACCGTGTAGCTTCCTGGGAAGGAGTTCGGCGGGGCCCCTTGTCCTGCTCAGGGGAGCAATGCCTCTGTAACAGTTCATGGCAAAGCAAACACTGAACGCAACTTTCACTTTCACCTCTGCTTATAAAAGCAGAAGTCCTTTTTGGATTTCTTTCGGTTAGTGGAAACAGGTACTAATGTAGGTCTTTTGTAAAAGGGAAGTGGTATAAACTGAACTTTCAAAAAGCGGGGGCTACCTGTAATTCCAAACCACAGCCAAGAGCCAAAATTTAGTAGAGAATCAGACTTTTCCCCCAGTGCCAAACAGACATGTAATGTGTGCTGTGTCTAAAGCTGACTAATACACATAAACGGTTTTAGAGTCACGGATGATTTTGAAATTCATTTCACAGCTCATCGACGCTGACACCAGCCCTCTTTAGGGACTGTCGTGAGAATCATTGCTGTTCCAAGGCTCGGCGTGTTTGGGAGAATAGTGCAGTGAAGGAGTTGTGAGAGCAGGGTCTGGCTCTAAGCTGTTCGTATTGGCATCCGGGCTCTGCCACTTACTCTACAACCTGTGTCTTAGTTTCCCCATCTGTACAATGAAGAAAATCAGATACTTTACCTCACATGGTTGTTTTGAGTCTACTTTCAGCTTCTTTATGTTAGCACAGCCTTATGTAGTGCTCTGTGCCAGGCACTGTTCCAAGACCTCCAATACATTAATTTGTATCCCAACTGGTGTGGCTCAGTTGGTTGGGCATCGTCCTGCAAAGCAAGGGGTCACTGGTTCGATTCCCAGTCCAGGCACCTGCGTAGGTTTTGTGTTCAGTCCCTGGTTGGGGCACATACGAGAGGCAACCAATCGATGTCTCTCTCTTGCACTGATGTTTCCCTCCCTCTCTTTCTCCCTGCCTTCCTCTCTCTCTCTCGAAATAAATAAATAAAATCTTTTTAAATAAAAGATTAATTTGTTTCGTTCTGATAACTCTATAAGCTAGATTCTATGATTCATTTAATCAGAAAGGTTAAATACCTTAATTGAGTTAATACATATTGTGCAACATGTTTGGAACAGCATCTGGTAAGTAGGAAACACCCCATCAGCGTCAGCAGCAGGGGCAGGTGTCCTCCTCCGCAGCCGTCCACTGCGGCTCTGTCTCTCAGACAGGGATGTGCAGCCCAGTCCCCGGCACAGCGCACAGCACATAGGATGTATTCTATATCATGATTAAATGGTACTTAACTAATATTTCCTTCTCCTCAAAACCTTTGAATCCCTTTTTGAAACACAAGATATTGCTTAAAAAGAAAATATGGACCATCGGTTGTACCCTGACCCTTTTTCCCACCATATAGGCAACCTAGTCCCACTCCCGCCCCACATCGGGCCTGTGGTGTGAGGACACCCACCTTCACCCACTTCCTTCTGGTTTTACTTTGAGGCTTCAAGGACTGAAGTCAAGCAACAGGTCTCAATTTCCGCCTGCAATAGGGGGACATTTTGAATTGTCCACTAGGGAGCGCATGATCAACAGCCAGCGAAGGCCAAAAAGATGGTTGAAGTAACGGGGAAAAGAACAGTTTCTGAAAGAAGGAGAACTTAGATGGAAAAATTCCCATTGATCTCATCCTTGGCTGGCCAGACGAACGCGTAGGGCTTTTTTTCAGTTAGCTCTTACGCAAAGCTCTGCCGAAGGAGAAAGTCATCTAAAGCAGGGGGTCAGAGAGTCCTTGTCTGTTGAGAGAGGTCGCAGCCCGGCGCTGCCCGAAGAGAAAGCCCAGCATCACCAAGCACTTTATAGCCCAGGCCGGAGCTGGCGCTCCTGAAGGTGCCCCAGAGCCCATGAAAGTGGCTGCAGGGGGCCCGGAGGAGAGGAGAAGCCAAGTGCAGCCAACCCTGCACTGGACGTGCAGCCGGCAGACCTCCCTGACAGTCAGAAGAGGGATGCTGTCCTCACTGAGACTCTTTGCGGATTACTTTATGCCTATTTTGATTTCTATGCCTACTGTATGCAGAAGGTCCTTAATAAATAAGCAGTAACTTCTTGTTCTCCCAGAACAATCTTTCAACCCTTCTTCTTCTTGGCATTCCACTAACATTATTTTTATCCATCTGACAGCTTCTCCTGTCTTTTCTTTCTTCATTTTAAAATGAGATTTAAAGAAGCCTGGGAGGAGGAGAAAATAAAAAGTTAAAACTCTTCCTGCCCTCCAGTAACCTCTTCTGGAGTTTGAATTGCCCTAAAGCTGTTAGTGCTGAAAACCTGTCTGTCCACTTCTGCCCGGAAAAAGTTCCCAAGGTGTGGGCCTCCCATCTGTGGAGAGCAAGGCCCATGGAATTCCCACCCCGTCTCCTCTCTCTCCTCATGTAGGAACCACCCCAAGGCTTGGCCCTGGCAAGGCCTTTGTGTAGTAAGATGTTGGCAGTAATAAGCCTTTATATCCCAACCTTCCCCAGAAAACAGAGGGGAGCCATATTTCCTTTTTGATGGCTATTTGAACCTCTCGCGGTGGGAGGGGGTGGGATTTTAGAACCCCGATTCTTACAAAGGTTTGGGAGGGGCTCAGAAGTTCTTGGAATTGTCTTGACTTCCTCTACATTGTGGTTCATATTCTATCTAAGTCCCTACTGCAAAGACGGCAGGGACGAGGGAGGAGCACTGTGTACGTCTATTATATTCAATGCATTTTGCATACGTTATCATATTTAAGCCCCCAGCAGTCTTTCTGCTAGTAATTACTATTCCCATGTTATGGATGAAGAAACTGAGGCACAGAACCGTTCAATAACTCCTGTAAAGTCATAAAGGGAGTAAATGGTAGGAGTTGGATTTGAACTTAGAGTCTTATTTTAAAGACCACCGTCATCTAACTAAACTTTAGCTGCCTTTCCTGAGGTTCTTGCCATTCCTCTTTAGGGAGTGAGGAGGGAGGAAGTGGTTTGGACTAGACTCCTGGAAAACAGTAGTCATCACATGGTGAGCAAGCAGGCTGCCAGCCTCAGGGGGCGGGTTGAGGAGGCGGCATATGGGGAGACCTGACAGGCAAGATGTCAGCATGGGCAAGGGATGAGGCTGGAGTCTGGGGCGCTGGTTATTGGGAAAGGAATACGGTTTAACCAGACTTCCTGCTCTTCTGACGCTTCGCCCTGGGCATCGTAGTGAAAATCATATTTGTACATGACCTGTTCCTTCTCTCTTGAATAAACACAGCATCTATGAAGTTGTTTACAGTTTCCTAAATTAATTCTATCACCAATATGGTTTTAAATGGTGAGTGTATCTTCACTTACTCATCCCTAAACCCTCCCTGTGGTTTCTGGAAGCCTCCTTTGGCCCCACCAGGCGCAGATAGCGAGGGCATGCTGACCTGGTGTGCAGCATTCAGAAACATCTGTTCATTTCAACAAATTCAACTTACAAAGCTTCTGACAATAGGCAATGAAGCATGTTAATTCAGAGACTTTGGACAGAGCTGAGCTCCACTCCAGCCACCACTCCCTACTTGTGTAGCTTGGGGACTATAATTAACTCCTTTGTACCCCTGGGCGTCTCATCTGTTAAAAATGGAATAAGAATTCGCCTTCCCTACAAGGAGGAAAGACTCAAAGATATATAAGTGCAGGCGTCCATAAGCACTCAGTAGATGGTAAATTTTGAGGCAATTATTGACCTTGGCCTTTAATTGTGTGTTGGAGAGACAGAGCCAAATATTGCCCTCGAGAAGCTCGCTTGTCTCATGGAAGACACAGGACCATGGGCAAATTAATGAAATGGCAGAGTAAGACCTGCTTCAGTGACATGCGAGGGCAAGGTAAAGAGGTGGCACGAGAGGGGGAAATAGGTTCAGATCACATAGAGGTGGCGTGAGACAACTTTCCTGAGATTCTGATCAAAGTGTGGGTGGAGTCCCCAATTTTGGTTAATCTGCAGCCATAACTTGAATGGCCCAGATTGCATCAAGGGATGCCAGCTGATCTGCTTCCTGGACTCCTTGCTTTTCAGTCTTGCTTTGAAAGCAAACAGCATTTCTGTTAAAAATCAAAGGGTTTCCCTTATAAAAAGGCTTGGATTCTAAAACATTCTGGTCCTGGCACCGTACGTTAATAGAAACACACACTTAAAAGCTGGTTAGAGGCCAGGAAACTGGAGGAGATGGTGAAGGGAGAGGTTCAGTACCTACTGTGTGTATGGGGGAGATAAATTAATATTCC
This sequence comes from Mormoops blainvillei, assembly GCA_004026545.1. Taxonomy (NCBI): domain Eukaryota; kingdom Metazoa; phylum Chordata; class Mammalia; order Chiroptera; family Mormoopidae; genus Mormoops; species Mormoops blainvillei. The sequence goes on along the minus strand of PVJD01004190.1, from coordinate 49,292 downwards.
TGCAGGAATTAATCTTTTTGAGAACCTGATATATGCCCGGCACTGCTGTGAAGTTATCACCTCATTTAGTCCTCATAGTGACCCTATGAAGGTTTATTGTCCCCCTTTTACAGATGAGAAAACTAAGACTCAAAGTAGTTAAGATGTGTGAGCAGGGTTGCACGGTTCGGCGGTAGTGTCAGTATTAAAATCTAGGATTGTCTAATTCCAAAGCTCGTGCTCTTTTGACTAGACCAGGTAACCTCAAAGACATGTATTTACACAAGATCCTGCTCCTTTTTTGTCCAATAAACATGGCTTATAACGTTGTTTATGGTTTTCTAAATTAATGCTATTGCCAATATGGCCAAATGCTGTGTATTTATTAAGCGTAAACATTACAGGAGCCCTTGAGCACAAGAATCTTTCAATGCCTCTGTCATAGACTGATGGCACTCATGGCCCTGGTCACTGGCCTCCTCGTAGTCACACTTTTTGCAGTGTGACTTTATAGTGCCTCCCATTGAGAGGTAGAATATATTTCCAGCCTTTAAATCTGGGTTGCTCTTGTGACTTGTTTGGTCAACAGCATATGCTGTAGTGCTAGTTCTGGCCTACACCTTAAGAAGCCCTGTGGGCATCTGCCATCACTTGGGTCCCTGCCAGGCCCGGTCGAGGCAGCCGAAGGAATGTGAGGGACACACAAACAGACTTCGGTCACCCAGCCATCCCAGGTAAAGCCATTGTAGATTCTAGGGGACCTGTTTGCTAACCACAGGCCCCTGGGTGAGTGCAGTCGTGCTTGACTGAGTCCTGCCCCGATCAGCAGAAACACCCAGTCAATGCATGGACTCATGAAAAATAACAAATATGTGCTGTTTTAGGCTATTGCATTTTGGAGTGGTTTTTAATGCATCAAGAGTTAACTGATATAACCAAAAAGTAATTTTTAATTAGAGGTCGGTGAAGCCAAGGCATTTATTGTTTCACTTTTAGTCTGTACTCTTAATTTGGACTGATCGTTCCCTGGACCTACAGTCACCTGTCACCTCGGGATCTATCTTTCTCATCATTTTAGGAATTCCTTTTACTTTGTTTTCTGACTCTCATGCCTTCCCCTTTTCTTGTTTTTGATTTATTTCATGGATGATTTCTTTCTCTTCATTTTCTGTTTCTGCAACTTGTATTATATTTGCATATTAGATTTCCTAGAATGATTCTCCACTTTTCTTATCTCCTCTGTTTCCATTGCTTTGTCTTTGCTCTATTTTCTGGGACAGGTCTTCAACTGTATTTTCTAAACCTTCTATTGAGTTTACTTTTAAATCTGTGCTTTCACGTTAAATGCTAAAGATCTCCTTTTCTTAAGGTGTTCCCCAAGTGTTTTTTACCCTAGCATCGTGTTCTTGTGCCATCGATACACTATCTCCTCTTACCTTACTGAGGTTATTGAAGACCTTTTTTATTTCTGTTTTCTTCTCAGTGAATCGCCTCGGCTTCTCATGTGTAAGAAGGATCCCCAGAAAGCTAAGAGTCTTCTGTGGTCCTGGTGAGGCTTGAGAGGTGATCTCCACTGCAGATTGCTGTACTAGGCATTTCCTTGGGGAACTATAATACTAGCATGTTTATGGTTTTCTCTGAGGCTTATCAGATTCCCCAGAAACACCAAGCTTCTGCCTGGAGGACTAATGCTTGGCTGCTGACATTTTGGGAGCCGAGTTGGGGGAGAAGGCAAGGCAGCCCCAACATTCCTCCTGCCTGGCTTCGTTCTTCCCTATGGCATTTCTCATGACAGCTGTGTGCGCCTCGTGGCCCTTCGGCCACAGACTCTTTATTTTGTCCTCTTGAGAGGACAAACTTCTGGTCATTTACTGGAATTGGTAAAGAATAGTCACTTAGCTACTTAGAGTGGAGAAGGTGGTCTGAGTTTCCAACTCTCACTGTGTCTTAAGTAGGTTTTAAACCCATCCTCTAATTTTAGTCCCCCCTTCTCTACCACATCCAGAGGCAGATGCTGCCAACTCCTGAGCCCTTGGCGGGTTCTGCTACACAAATCTGCTTGCTTCTCAACTTTCCCTGTTTCTGGCTTAAGACTCAGCTTTTCCAACTTTACTTAGCCAGTAGGTAAACAATGAACTGTCACTTTCCAGCATCAAATTTGTGTTACTGTTGTCTCCTCTTCCATTCTCTTTGGCCCCATTAGTTTATGCCTTTTTGGAATACCTCTTATTGTCTTCTGAGTCTTGTGTGAGGAAAGGGAGGTATGTTCACTTTCTTCTTAACCTGGAAGCCCAGGAGTGTTTCTTGGCTTTAAAACACTAACACTTCATGATAGTTCACTTAGTTTGAAATATGTGGGCCATATACCTTCTACAGAAAATTGGACTTACTCCAAAAGAGACACTCGAATGATAAGACATCCATGAAATTTTTCCCTTAAAAAAAAAATAATGTGAGTGTGAAGCTTCAGCCACCTCCTAAACTTGTGCTTTTAAGTTACCCAGACAGGCAGATAATCCCATCTCTGCCCTCCGCCCCCGGCTCCCCTGCCCTTAAATCAGAGACTCCTGAGTCTATTTTCTTTAACTTTTCAATAGTAACCTTTTAATATTTTCCAATAAGTGCTTTACTGGGCAATATACATATTGTGCTTTCTTTATTATTACTGGCCCATCAGTAAATATACAAGAATCAGAGGAAGGGTGTGTTGTGAAAAATCATAGTAACAACGGTCATTGTACACGTGCGAACAACAAACTATTCTTCGAACACTCGAAGTGATTTACAAAAGGCATAACTATGACAGAAAGGTGAATGAATCATGTTCTTCTTGTTATTAAGTACTCTTCTGGAGAAGTGGGAGGTTTCCTTTCTCCTTCTCCTACTGTACCAGAATTGAATGAATATAGGCTACGAAATGGACCCAACATTGGCTATGAAATTGACCCTTGGCATCATGGTCTTGATATAAAACTTTTTGAGAGGTTTTGCTGGCAAAATCCATTCTTCAGGCTAAAATCTGCAAAATATAGATACGAAGGTGTCTCTTGTCCCGTTATATTTTCACCCAGTGCTAATTTAATGGAAGCCCAGAAGAGACAAAAGATTTATAATTGTAAGATAAATTACATTTTAAGCTCTTAGCTTTGGAGAGCTCTCATCTTTGCTCTCTTAAGCTTTGCAAAATCATGAAATGCTGGCCCCTTACTAATACAAACAAGGCCCAGTTTAATGACTTAGCCCAGGTCACCTGGCAAGTCACTGGTAGGAATGATGTGTAGTCAAGCTGTACTTCTGGAGTTATGCCATTATGTCAAATGGGAGAGAATGCATCCTGGTCCGTGAACTGCAAGCAATATTGCAGGTGGAGAGCACCTATGGGATGGAAGCTCTAGAGTTCCCCTAGTCCCATCTGGAGAACACAAAGATGTATTCAAGTGGGGGACTACAACAATAATAAAAGAAAATATCATATTTAATTCTAAAATAAAGTAGAAAGTCTCCACTCTCTGCCTAGTTATTGGGAATGTCTAGAAGGGGTGGAAAATCATCCCCTGCTATGAGACTTGTAAGGCTATCTAAGGTCCTAAAGAGAATCTAGGGGACAGCTAGAAGCCTGGAGTAGCCCTCTCCAACCTGATCCCACAGTGGCTTATTGCATTCAGGTGAAAGAACCAGGAAAGGTCTTGGAAAGCAGAAAGCACTTAGACACTAGTGACAGTCACAACGGAGTGACCACATGTCCATTTTCTGTTCTTTCAACTTGAAAATAAAAAGAAAACCATACAGAAGAAGAGAAAGGGGTTTTCAAAGACCATGGCAGGGAGGGGGTTGTGAGGGTAGATAGGGGAGAGGAGAGGCTGGAAATGAATGCAGAAAATGGGCTTCTCTCCTATAAATATCTCCTTCAGGATCAACTTTTTGTGCAAGCCCTGCCCTAATTTATGTGGAAGCTTTTTCCTTTTTCTCCTCTCTTCCTTCCTCCTCTTCCTTCTTCCTCTTCCTTCCCCCTTCCCCTTCCCCTCCCTCTTTCCCTCCTCCTCCTCTTCCTCTTCCTCATTCTCCTCCTCTTCCTTTTGGCTCTTTTACTTTTTGTTTGAGGAACATTTCCAGTCAAGTATTATTAGTTTAGGCAACAGATAACTTTTTATGGGGGTCTAAGAAATGAAGTCCCATTTTATAGGAGCTCTTACTTTATAGATCCAATCTCTTCTACTACAAGTAGACTTTGGAAGCTCTAGGATGAATGGGGCCTTCTAAACTTATGAATAAAGACCACAGAGGACTTGCCACACAAGGGATAAAGCCATTAATCTCTTATTTGGCCATCAACCTGGTATCTGTTGATAGGGTTCCAATGGTGGGAAACCCTGTAAACTTTTGAGAGGTTTCCCAGGCCCTTAACTTTCTGAGTAGCAACTTCCCTAGGGACAGACAACTGGAATGTTAAAGTATAAACACATACAGCCACAAAAACACTCAAGTAGCATCTACACAGTTCCCTCCCCCAACTTCCCTAATCTGTACCAATTGGTTGGCTGCTGTCTATGCTCCCTTTCATTTCCATGTCTATGCTCCCTTTCATTTCCACTGTTCCTCCTTTGATTCCAAGAGGTCAAAAGGCACTTCCATATTGTTTTTGGACATCACTAATGGGTTCAGTGTCCACGAAATGAGCCACCACCATGGAAAATCATGTAGACGTAACGTGACTTCCCATAGCCTTTCAGGAGAGAGTATGGGCGGTCATTGCAACATAAAAGCTGCTGAAGCTCCTGTTCTCCCAACTTTGGTTCTAGGACAAGACAGAAAGTCTCTGGAGCCTCAGAAAAAATAAAACAGCACTGTCTTTCCTGATTTTCCCTGGGACTGGCTGAGGGAACCCGAGAAGGGACTCGGCTCTGAGATGAAGTCTTTCTGGGAGACCTTCTCACAGGTTTGCAATCAGCTGTGAGGACTCAGACCTGGCTGGTTAAGAAACTGAAGGATCACAGCACCAAAGGTAAAAGTGGAAGAAGTACAGATGTTTATTATGAATGAGCGTAAACCCCTTTATGCCTCTGACAAAGTAACAAAAAAAAAAAATCATACTAATCAAAGGACCTCCAGGGTTTAATAATTCAAAAACACAGATAAATAGCTTACTACAGATAAATAGCTTCACCCTTTGGGCATTCTCAGAAGCATATGAGAAATTTCCAGGGGGTCTGTAGAAGGGGTGTGTAACCAGTACACCCTGATCCCCTACCCCACTGGAAAGCAATGTCTAGGGACGGGGCCCCTGGAGAGGCAATATGGACCCATTCAGATTTCCTCCCAGGAACCAATCCCTCTTAGCTCTGGGGATGTCCTTAGCATGTGGCCGTCACCTGGGAGGTGGGGCGGAGGGAAGGTTGGGGATGGGGAAGACGTTTTTATGGCTTTTCTTAGAAGCCATCCATAGCACACCCCAGGGAGTGAGAGGCTTCAAGGTGGGAACTGAAACAGTCAAATTCTTGCCAATTGTTAATTGGACCCTCATTTCAGAAAGCAATGCTGTTTTTATAAATTGGACTGACTTCGAAAAACAAAGCACAATAAACAAAAAAGAGTAGAAAATTTTATGCTAAAAAAAAGAACCCCAATGAAATAATCAGTAGCACATTGCATCTGTGAGTGTCCCAACTCCCTGTAAAGGTTATGTGATTTCTATCCAAGGTCATGGTGTAAGTATTACGCCCCAATCTTCACGTCCTCATTCTGCAAGTTCTGCGTCTCGTCGGTTGTCGTAAACTGGTCTGTGGTATCTGACGACTCCTTGTTCACCAAATGCACCATCTCCTGAGACTTGCTGGCCTCCCCATTAAGTCCACTTGGCTTTCTGTCCTCCACAGCTCCATTCCCATTGTTGATCACCAGCTTTTTCTTCTGCCCACACCTAATAATTTAAAGATCATGTGAGAAAAGGGTATAACTATGCAATCGTCATCATCATGGTCATTAGCACTTGGTTTATAACAATCTTAGCACATGTTTCATCTTATTGGACTCTTTAAAATGTGGTCCCCTAAACCCGCAGTAAAAGCATCAGCTGCGAACTTGTTAGAAATGCAAATTCTTGGCCCCTCCCCAGATGTATCCAATCAGGGAATTCTAGGAGTGGGGCTCAGGATCTACGGTTTAAGGGGCCTTCAAGGGGCTTCCGATGCACACTTTAAGTGGAGAACCAGGGGTCACAACTCAGGAAGCCAGTGCTATGCGGGGCGAAGAAACCTTGGGGCTCAGAAAATGCAGTACCTTGCCCCAGGTTACTCAACAAGTAACAAAAGAATCAGAATTCAACCCCTGGAGTGTCTGACTGCCAGGTTCCAATTCTCCTTTCACCACGCTATGCTCTGGAAATATCTGCCTCTTCTTGGTGCTTTAGCAGTTTCTGTAGACTCAGATAAACCATCATCAACACAATGACTGGAAAGCATTTCAGTTTGTGTGTTCAGGAAAGCTCCCTTACTTCCTCTCGCAGTCAACACTCTGTTGATCTTTTTGGGGTTATTACTGCACGCACTAAGAAGAGCGCAACACCAATTTTCTAGAAGTATAAGGCTGTATTGATTTTTCCCTAAATTTGGTTGCCCTTCCATATACCCTGGTTATAGGAGGTTGAACTAAGTACACAAGGCAAATAGTTCAGTTACTTTAAGTTTCCGTAGTGATGTCACTGTTGCTTTAAGGTTTCTCAGTAATATGTCTTAAGATTTAAATGCAGAAGGTCTTCTGTGGAAGCGCATGACCTTGGTCTTGCCCCTGCCTGCACTGTCAAAGCACTGCCTTACCCCACGAGGCCTGATGCAATGCTTCCTCTTTCCTGTAACGCGATCACCGTGACACATCTAGAAGTCAGGTGGCGTTTCATGGAAGCAAAATGGCAGCACCTCACAACAACCACCTCACCTCCCAAGTGACAGCCATGTGCTAAGCACACCTCCTGTACGCCAGGCACTTTACATGTAATTTCATGTAGTCCTCACCATCACCCCGCACAGCAGCTGTTTTTCCCATCAGTGGAAACTGAGGCCCAGGGAGGTTTAATGACTAACTTGAGGTTACACATCTAGTAAAACAGAGAGTCAGTATTCAACTCCAGGCCTTTATGACCAAAAGCCTGGACTCTGCCCAGCTCTATTCATATGAGCTGCCAACCATCTGGAGGTTTGCAAACAGAATGAAGTCGGAATTGTTCACTTTGCTGCTGGGTATTTGGAGTTGTAGAGACAAGGCCTCTATTATTCATGACCGTGGGCCATTCCTGCTAGGACTGCCAAGGCCGTAAACTTTAATCTCTTGTTTGGGGAAATAGAAATTATACCTCCTCAACAGCAGTTAGATCCTGTCTCCTTGGGCAGGGTACTTGAGGAGGGCAGAGGGAAGAATGCTAGACCGGGCTGCAGACCCGGGGGACTGGGAGTCCATGTAGGCAAACACAAGGGATTGGGAGGCCTGGTTTTGGGACCTTACTGCTGTGTGGCCTAGGACAACTCACTTACCCTCTCTGGGCCTCAGCTTGCTTATCTGTAATCTCAGGCTGTTTATTAGCACCACTGTCACAAGATTGAAGAAAGCCCTCAAAACAGAGCCTAGCACTACATACATGATTCTATTATTTTATTTGTTGCTTTTATGAACATCGTGGGGTGAGGAAACCAAAGCCTTGGACAAGCACTTAGAACAGTACCTGGAACACAGTAACTGTTCCAGACTCACTGGTTGTAATTGTGAATATAACGCACACCACATAAAACGGGGTTTGCTGGTTTCCGCAGCTGCTTCCGCCACCTCGTCACATTTACTATGAGTATGGCTTAAAAGGCTAAAGAAGGAGTGCTGCCCGTGTTGTTTTAGATTCTTGTGTGGTATTTTGGGTGTTCTGTGGACAAAGGTATCTTCTTCAAGTAATCCCCATTTGCCTACCTAATGGGTGCTTGAGAAGTTGAATGAAATATTTCAGGAAAGCGATTTATAAGCATAGAATAAGCTTGTGAGTGGAGGTGAAGTGAGGGCTGACACTGCTGACGTAAGCGAAGCTGATTTGGAACATGGGTGATATTCGACCGTGTGGCTTAGGAATGTGGTGCTTGGGCTTTGTCCTGCCCAAGCTTCTGTTTGGGTTTATGTGTTTCAGTTACCTGACTGAGTTCTTCCCGAGGGGCAGGATGATTCTCTTAAATACCTCAGTCTAACGAGTGGTGCTCCAGGCATTAAAGTAAGTGCTTTTAAAAGGCACATCCTATTTTTTTTTCATCCTTCTGAGTTAGAGAAATGTTGAAAGGACCATTGGCACTGAAGGGACTTCAGAGGTCATCCAGCCCAACCTTTTCCTTATGTTAACTGGAGACTGAGTCCAAGAAGTCAAGGCCACCATCTGAAACTGTACCACTAATGAGGGCAGGACCGACATCCTATCTACGGCTTAGATCGTCTGAGTCCACAGGTCATAGATCTCCACTGAACTGCATCTGACCTTTACACCCTTTCCCCTGAAATCTCAGGCATGAGCCAAGCATGATGACCACACGATGTGGAAGAACCCAGGCTGCAGCCTTGCCAGGAGAGGGTGGACAGGCTCCGTGGGGTTTAGGAACCAGGTAACATACATTTAGAACACAAAGGAACTTCTCTTGAAAGACTTGGGGGATAGGGGAGGTAACTTAACAACCAATCTTATGTCTCTTCTACCTGCCGATCCTTAAAGATACTTAGAGGTTTATTTTGCTTTCTGTTCGAGCCGGGTCATTCAATACGGTCACCACTAGCTACATGTGGCTATTTAGATTTAAACTAATTAAAATACAATAAAATTTAAAATTCACTGAAGTTGAGCTAGCCACATTTGGAGTACTCAGCAGCCACCAGTGGCTTTGTGGTGGTGTGTGGGATGGGACAGGTGTAGAACCTTTCTGCCATCACGGAAAGCTCAGTTGGACAGCTCCGTTCTGGAGGGAAGAATGCGGCTGGGTGAGCACAGGTTACGGCCAACTAGGCTGCAGCTCGAGAGATGGTAGACATTCTAAGTCCTGGACGTTTAGAGAGGGGGCCTGCCAAGCAGAAGGTGGATGACTGCCCACTGGGGTTTACAGAAAAGACGCTTATTTCCATGAGAGGGAAATCTGGGGAAGGTCTTTTCTGCACACGCAGTGTAAAAATATTCTTGAACCATTCCTGCTCTGTGAAGCCTTTTCTGGTCAGGCCCTCCCTTTTTTTTTCTCCTCTTCATACAAATCAGATACATTCTTGAAGGAAAAGGCATTTAACTTCTTCCCTTGGGCCTCATTGAATACCTATTTACCTGTCCAACGGACTCCTAACACCATTGTTCGCTCTTAAGGACAGCGAATAAAGTACAACTCACATTGGCAAGTTACAATCCAAGGACTCTGGTTACATGAAGAACAGTAAGAAAAGGTGACATGGGTTATGACAGGGATGGGAAAAGCTAAGGAAATAACAGGACCTCTAAATCAGCATCTTTAAGGTGATTCCACTCACAGATGACATTGTCATGGAAAACTGTGGTCAACCCTTGAGTGTCACCTTCAGTGATTAATGCTTTTTCACTCTTATCTTTTAACCATAATTCATATTAACAGTGCCTGGCAGAGAGTCTGCACTCCATAGATATTAGATGACTTAAATCCAACAGGCCAATGTTGCCACGAAGCCTCGAGATTCTTTTACGGGAAGGATGGTGCTCTTTTTGTTTTTAATCTTCTCTTTCTCTTCCCCAGGCTGACAGTCATAACTGTCCCTCAAAAGATGTTTCCCAAATAAACAAATGCCTATTGTAGGTCCCTGCTTTCAACCAAACTTTCTTTGATGAACACAGGGTTCTAAATCTCTCTAACATGCAGTGCTCAAAGCAGAAAGGCCTGGGCCTTTAAGAGGATTAGAAAAAGGTTGGTGACTTCAGCAACCTAAGTGCACATGAAGGGGCCTACGAAGCTACAACCACCCTTTAGCTGCCTGGAAAGTCTGTTTTTGGTGATCAGATCACAACATGGTAGTTTGCGGCATCCAAGCAGCTCCTTCCCTGGTGAGCTACTCCCTGTCCCGGACCCCACGTGCCCCTGTTTGCCTGTTGCTAGGGTGGCTGCTGGTCTTGGGAAGAGGGGGGCAGTTATGGGGTCTGTTTCCACTGCTGACTTTACGGGCAGTGATGTGTGAGCTAACCAGCCACGCTGCACAGACTCCAGCTGCTCTCCGGGACAGCTGTGATGCTTCTCTGAGGTTTCCCCCACGTCGACAGCATCAGGGCCCCGTTTCTATGGTGACATGTGCGCAACTCATGGACTGTGTATGTGAGCAGAGGCAGTACATTCTAGGGCCTGGCACAAAAGGACTGATTTCCAACAATAGGAAATTCATCTTTAATTGAGCAAAAGTAACCTAAGAGAAAGCCAAGGGGAAGTATACAGATTCCTTGGAAGGGGTCCCTCAAGTCACATTATTTAAATTCAACTAAAAAAATCTCTTCCGTTTAGTCATAGAAGACAACTAGGTGGGCTTTCAGATTTCCTTTCTTAGTTTTTGTTCCTTATACAATCAGCTACCATGACTCATTTCTTTCATTATGCCCTCGAAGATACAGATGGCAACATAGTGGTTCGATTTTGATATAGCAGCTCTATTAGCTTGCAGCCCTGTAGGGCGGTCTTCTTTAATCTCCTCAGGGGATTAGTGACACTCCATGGGTTGCACGCAGCAATGGAACTGGGTATTTGTTGTTTTCCAAAAACAGAAAATAGTGTCCTTACAAAAAAACAAACAAACGAACACAAAACAAAACCACACAAACTCAATGCCTGTTTTAGGTAAGGGTGCTAGAAAGTTCCATGGGCCTCAGAGAGGGGGTGATCAATCCCTGAAACCTTTATATGGTGTTTTTCCATATTGTGAATGCACTTAAATATATGTTTAATAAATCAATGAATGAGTGCATACTTTTATGCCTTGCTGGTGAGATAGTTCATAATTCACCAGCTTTAACCCCAAAATAATGAAGATCCCCAAGAGATTCAACCACTATTTAAAAGTGGTGGCCCGGATAAGTACAGCATCTCCTTCTTCCAAAGAGCATGCCAGAGCAGGGCTTCTTAAACTGTCCCATGTACATGAATCTCCGAGACCTTGTCTGAACAGACTCTGATACAGGAGGTCTGGGTGGGGCCTGAGATTCTGCATTTCTAACAAGCTCCCAGAGTGCTGAGGCTGCTGGTTCCAAGGGCTACCCTCTGAGCAGCCAGGACACAGAGCCCAAGTTTAAGTAGTGCCCTTCCAGGGTCAAAGTCTCCGCAGAGCACCCCCTTACCTTCTTCGACTGTTGACCGCGATGCAAACTGCGAGAATCAATGCCAGGGCCAAGAGGGACGCCAAGATGATCAGCCATTCTGGTGTGAGCAAAGCAACAGACACCCATGAAATTGGGAAATAACATTTTGTGAAAATAAACATGCACTTCATAAAACCGACCTGGTCCAAACAAGAACCACAGTCAGCATTACAGATGAGTCTGGCCAAGTGGCCCAGCTGGTAGGCGAATAATACTGGAAAAGCAACTTTGCTGCAGGCGTCTGTCCAAGAGGCCTCTCGTTTTAATCTCTCACCATCAGTTAGAGTCTCCAAGTCGCTCCAGGAGAAACATGTCCCCCCCAAAATGTAGAATGACCTGTTGAGACTTGTAGATGCCCTTGGTGCAATTGTTAAGTAAACTGAAAGAAATGCATTCTTCCCTTGAAAGGAAGATTCCTTTCCTATGTAAGAGCATCCACCTAAAAATGGAGGCCACATACTAGTGAGTGGGGAAGAGGATAGCCTGGAGATGTTTGAACTTGTGCATGTTCACTGCTGGGGGATCATTTGACAAAGGTTGTCAAAAGCCTTCAAAATGCACATGCTTTTGATCCAGCGGTTACACTTCCAGGAACTTATAGGACCTTAGAATTAGCTATGAAGATGTTTATTACTAAGCTATTTATAATAGAAAAAGTTGAAAACAACCTAATACCTAGCAATAAGGAATTGAATGAATAAATTAGGGTACATTCATTGTATTATGTACTATAATATAATGGAAGAATATTTAATGACATTGGGAAGCTGTGGCCAGCCAGTTGAGAATGGTAGTTTATTAAATAGCATGTATGATATAATTACATTTTTGTATATAAGTTACATTGACAATGACAGGAAGGACATATATGAAAATGGTAACCGTGGCATTTGTGGATGGTGAGGTAGATAATAAGTGACTTATATTTTTGTCCTTCTTTTAGCTGCATTTTCTAAAATGCCTGCAATAATTAATGCATCACTCGTGAACTAATAAAATGTCATACACATGCTTTTAAATCAAGCTTTAACATATTAAAATATGACTTGAGAACTTGAATTAATTCAGTTGCCAAGTGGGCTGTGTATCTGTGCAATGAACTAGAGCTTGGGGAACAGGAAATCCGGACAGTCATTCACTGTTCATTCATCTTTGGGGGTCCTGGTTGTCCTTTGATTTCCTGCTCAGTGCTGCCTTTGCCTGACCTCTACAAACTGCGAGAATCAACGCCAGGGCCAAGAGGGACGCCAAGATGATCAGCCATTCTGGTGTGAGCAAAGCAACAGACACCCATGAAATTGGGAAATAACATTTTGTGAAAATAAACATGCACTTCATAAAACCGACCTGGTCCAAACAAGAACCACAGTCAGCATTACTGGTTATGTGAGTCAGGAGGTGGGGAGGCAACAGGAGAGAACCGTTTCTGCTCTGTCCTGGGTCTCTTGCTCAGAGATGCCCACATTCCCACTCACCCAGGCTGGGAAGAATCCTGCTGCCTGATTATAGCAGATTTCATCGCACCCGCCCTGTTCTCCAGGCAACCCACTCCCTCTCCACGTGCTCTGCCTGCAGCAGCACGCAGGTCAGCCGAAGCAGGGGGCAGGCCCACGCCACATCCTTCCCTTTCCCCAAGGGAGGCTCAGTTTGGAGACCTCTGAAGAGTGGGGAGTTAAAAGGAAAATTTGCAACCCTAGGAAAACCCTTCCGTTTTGTAATCCCTCTTTTACAAATGCTCAACTTTGAGCCCAAGTCAAATGAAGAAGTTGCTTCAAAAGACTCAAGTCTCAAGACTCAAGACAGCCAGCTGTCGCAGTCCCCTCGCTGCACATACAACATATTCTGAAGCTGTCTTCTGTCTACGTCAGTGAAGACTGTCCCTTGAGAAAAGTAGTTTGGGGACCAGAAGAATGTTTTCACTCCACTCAGTACGCTGTCTGCACAGAGAAAGGTTGCACGTGCCTCGCCCAACCCCAGACATGAAGGAGAGACTGAATTGGGACAGGCAGGACCTGGCTGTGACCTCGAGTCCCCTGGATGATCACTCCTTTGAGGAGGAAGCTTTTGGAAATAACATGGCACTGCATTGGGCCAGACCAGGGACGAATACGAGCTCAGCCAACTTAAGGAACCCGGGGAAAAAAATGTTCCATCTTTTCCTCTCTTTTGTTCTCATTCATCTTTAGCTTGCAAAAAGGAACAATCAGTTTCAAGGGTTGGACATTTAGGAGACTGTGTATTCAAACTGGTTCTTCCTTTCTGGGACATTCAGAGACCTGCTTTTAGCATTATTCCCCCCTCCCACCACCCCTCCACACACAGCTTGAGACTCACCTGGAATTTGAGGTTTCCTTATAGGACCGGAGGTCGTGTTGGCCCCACCTTCTTGGCTCCCACGGGAATACCCTAAGGAGAAAAACATCTCTCAACCAAAGCTCGGGATGCATAACCGGGCTGACAGAGCGGCGGCACATGGGGCCAGCCTCCGCCTCCTGCAAAGCTACTTACACAACTCAGCCACCGACATTTATACGGCGCTACAAGAGACCCCCACAGAAAAGTTCAGTTTGATTCAGGCTAAGGTTGGAAAATGTTATTTTTCTTCAAGAGCATGAGACTTCAGAGCAGCAGTGTTATGAAATGTTTAAGCCCTTGGGCTCTAGAGAGGGACAGCCCCGGATTCAAGTCCTGCTTCTGCCCCTTGGTAGTAACCTGTGCTGGCTCACGTGACCCTCTCCGAGTCTCAGTTTTCTCACTCTCAATTGGGGCAATGCTAGAATCCACTGTATCATAATTTTACAGAGGCGTAAAGAAGTACACAAGACTGGTAATGGTGTGTAGTCATTTTCTATTTTCAATTTCGGACCTTGCTACTCTAAGCATGGTCCCTGGGCCAGCAGTACGGGCTGATGCTCGTATTGGGAGAAGGCTGGGGACACAGAATCTCAGGCCTCACCCCAAGTCAGATTCTTCATTTTAACAAAGATTCCTAAGGGATTCATATGCTCCAGAAAGGCCAAAGTAAATCTAAAAATCACATCCTATGTCGTCATAGAAGTGAACATAAATATTATAAAATAAGGGCTTGGGCAGAGCGGGGCCACGGCCCTTTCTATCTATGAAAAATAGGGCGTAACCAGGCTGACGGAACGGCACACGAGACCAGCCCCTGCATTACTGCGAAGCTATTTATCTATCCCAGCCACAGGCCTTTATAAAGTGCTGTAAGAAAGAGAGCTCCTCAGAAAAGTTCAGTTTGATCAGGCTGATCTGTTGTTGAAACCTGCTAATATATTATGGAAACATGCTTTGTTTTTGAAGAATGAACATTTTCCTCTGCTACAAAACAAAATAAGGACACAAACAAACAAAAATCTCAGCCTGAAAGGAAGCATTGCAACACAAAGAACCCTCAAGTCAGGACAGGAGGCTGGCGAAGAGACTCACCCAAATGGAGGCTCTGTGCTTTCTTTGTGTTTTTATATGCTTCCTCGACTGCTTCAGAACAAAAATTGAAAACATGCCACTAAAATGAACTCTATTTTCCCTACTAAAAGGAACCACGTGGCAGAATCCCGCAGGTCCGCAAGGGAAGAGAAAAAAAAGACAAAACCGGGAAGTCTGTTTGGGTGACCAGTGAATGAAGGTGGCTGGGCCTTAAATGAAAAGCTCTCCTAAGAGAGTCAAACTTCTGATTGTGCGCAGGAGACACGGAAGTCTTGATTATGGTGGTTATTTTGGGTAGGGTGGCTCTCGTTTATACAATGTGACATTTTTGTTAAGCTCAAGTTTTATCATATGTCTGGCCATTTCAACATACCCTGTGCCATTTTGATAGTGGCCTCTCCCTTTACAAACCTCAAAAGAAGTCCAAGACACTTTCTCTAGCTGCTGGCCGGAGTCCTTGGTCATTGGCAGGTGGTCACCTGCACTGGTCAAGGGATATTGGCCATTTAAACTGGACCTCTTTGGCCTTCAAAACCACCTCAGAGGTATAGTCATTCTCACTGGTCTTTCCCTGACTCACAGCAGCCTTTGAGATTTGAAAGGGAGACCGTTCATGGATCATAATCTCTTGATTTCTATTTTCCAAAAAAAGCGCTCCCAGCAAGGAAAGATCTGGGTGTGCGTACAGCCAAGTGAAACCTCCTGTCTGAACAACGGACACCTGCACGGGAGTCAAACAAAAGAGACTGCTCCCGCCCACTTGGCTCTCACTTTAAGCCCGAGCCAAGCAGATAGAAGAGATCCAGCAGGTCTTGCCTTGAGCCCCTGGAGGCCTGCAAATGCAGCCTGGGTTGGGCTGGCGGGGGAAGCGAGGTCTGCGAAGAGGAACACGTGGTACTGCAGCTGGGAGACGAGAACCAGTCTGAGACGTGTGCACAGAGATCATTCGACTGGCGTTAACGGTGACAGAGGCAGTCCAGGGCAGTGCTTCTCGAGCCTCAATGTATACAAGCTACCTAGCGGGGTGGGGGGGATCGTGACTCAGGAGGCCTAGGATGGCTGAGGAGTCCGCATTTGCAACCAGCTCCCAGGTGACATCTCTGCTGCTGGTCCAAGGACCGCCCTTGGAGTAGATGGGGTCTCTTGATTTTAGAGAGCATTGCCTTTTAGTAACAACTCCCTGCCATTCCCAAAATACTTTCAAATTACCGATACCGTGTTCTTCATAAGAACTCCAGGGGGTAACTGAGGCTAGGGTTCTGATCCCTTTTTTCAAGTAAAGGAATGGAGGTTGGGAAAGGCTCAATGCCCCACCCCAGTCCCCAGGGAACCTGGGACTTCGTTCTTGTTTTAGAAGCATTTCTCATGAGCCCCCATGTCCCTGTCCTCTTACTTAAATGGCTATTACCAGAACTACCATGTAAACATCCATCTTTATTTTGCTTTAAGTGTGTGAACGTTTAAGCCCAGAGGCAGCCCACTTCCAACGGAAGCATAAAGGGGAGGCCAAGAGGGCATAAGGATGGCCTGGCTTGCCTGGGGACACCTGGACTGATGATGCTCAGGAACACCTTGGTAAGACAGCCCCAGCACAGAGCCAGGTTAATGGTCACAAGTAAACCTGCCAGGCTTTGCTGCCTGGAGTAATGTTTCCAGGAGTGAGATGTGAGTCACAGCAAGCAGGAATCCATTTAACAACGCACGCCTGGTGGCAATTATGGTCGTTACAGAGTGCTTTCTCCAGACTGTGCTTGTGAGAGGGGATACGAGACCTTTGGGCTTGAAATGGGCTCCACCACTCAACTCACTAGTCACGTCAACTCAGCTAAGTTACTTAGCATCTCTGAGCCTTACTGTCCTCTCTAATATTGGGATAATAATAGCACTTATGTAGGTCACAGGATGATTAAATGAGTTAATAATAATGGAACATATGAAATATGTTTAATTGCGTACTTGACTATTGACCTACTATTTAATGTGGTCCAACATAATACACTGTGACAATTATTATTATCTCAATTCTATTGAGTAGGAAATTGAGTCTCAGATCCTCTAAGCAATGTCCCCAATTTGTATGTGAAGGAGCTGGGATCAAACCAAGCCATTCTGATTCCAAAACACATGTTTTTAATCACTCTCGTGTAGTCCAATGTTGAATTGAGGCCTGTTTGGATTCTCCCTGATCCTTTCAAATGGAAGAATTTCCTCCAAAGCAGTAGTTCTCAGAGTACAGTCTTTGTTTCGGCATTGTCCGTGTCACTAGGGAACTTATTAAAAGTACAAATGCTCAGGCTCCACCTCTGGCATACAGAATCAGACACTTTAAGGACGGGGCCCAGCAGTGTGATCTAATAAGCCTTCCCCGTGATTGTGATGCATGCTAAGAAAGTCTGAGAACCCCTTTTCCAGAGACACGGACTCATACTTCACCACTAATCAGCAGGTTCAAAGCTGATGACAGTCAATGACTAAAGCAGCTCGAACTCACCGTCTGATTCAGCTCCGTGAGTGGTATGGGGCCTCCCGTTGTAGTCGAGAGATGAGTCTTGGTCTGCAAGGAGCAATCAGAGAAGATTCAGTACTGTGTGTTCCAATTACACGGCCACCCGCATTCCCTCACCTTTGCATTTTTGTGCACTTTGCTTTTATCACAAAGCTCAGTCTTTTAAAGGGAAGCAAAACGATGGCAAAGGAGTCTTGAATGTGTTCACAATATCAATTACTATTCATTTCTTAATGCACTGATGACTGGGCTAGAGCTTTCATCAAAATCAAGGAGACTGGTTCTGTATAGACCAACAGGGATGACCACAGGAAGTATGGCTTTGATAGAAACCCAATAACTGTAATGTGCAAACAGAAATATCATGATGTCTTCACAGGCCTGAGGTTGGGATTTGACACAGTGCCTTTGAAATGGGGACTATATGCTTTCAATTACGACAAATGTGATCACTGGTAATGGGTGTACCCTGTGGCTCAGGGCATGAGACATTTAAAGAGAGTTCTCTGAGGCAGGAAGTGGAACAAGGTTTTGGTATGCAATCCAAATATCTTGCACATATCTTGGGGTTGAACTGTGTAAAGATTCAAAGAGAAGAGTCAACTGCTTGTTTTAAGAAAAAGTCTGAAAATAAGTGAAAAATAAATGGGGAAACGATAGCTAAGGTGACTAATTAGAGTATGTTTCAAATAGAAATATTTTTCAAAAATGAAATCTGCATTTTCAACACCAAGAGTTAGTATAATCCGTCTGCTCAAACATCCATCACCAACAGGTTTTAAATCGCAACAAGTCCATGAATCGCCAAACTCTGGGTCCCCATGTCCGATCTCGGATTTAGCACATGGAACCTCTGGCTTGTCTCCCTCCTCCCCACACATTTTTCAAAACTATCCTGTAATTTTAAAACAAAACCGAACAGGACAATGGTTTCATAAAACGGCTATACTCACCCATTATGAAGGTACCTACAGGGAATATACCATAGTCTGATCACCACCATTTCCCATAAGGTGGGGGTAGGCAGCCTACACTCTCTCATGTAATTGGACAGAGGAGACAGATTCCTTTGTCTGTTGGCTGTTGGTTAGGATAATGAAAAACAGCATTCGCTGAAATGCCAGCACCAATGCCCCCTTGCTGCCATCAACATCACTGCCGCCGCCACCATCACTACCACCGTCACCACCGCCACCACCACCACCACCACCGCCACCACCACCACCACCACCACCACCACCACAATTCCAAATGTCTTGATTTTTAAGATTAAGCATAAAGACCGAGAAAAATGTTTTGGAAGACATGAGCAGTTAGTTATCTGAATGTTTTGGAAGAAAACCAAAAATGAGAGCTGGATCACTTACTGAGCACGCAACCCATGGAGAACCACGGAAAATCGGTTGGTACCACCATGGAAGGTAGAAAGAATGAGAGCAGGTGGACATCAATTTTGAAGAAAGCATCTTATTTACTAACAAAGAGTCTATGTAATATTTCTAGGCTACTGTAACTATTAAAATTGCTATTTAAACTTTAAATTCATTGAGTTGCATGACAGGCCTTATTTTGCCAAGAGAGGTTAGGTCGTGCTCTAAGATTCGTCTCTACAGAAGAATACTGACAATGATACTCAGAATTTTTAATAACTGAGAGAAGACCCATGCTGAATAAATAACCAAAGGGTGTAATGGGTTCTGTCTGGTCAATATTGCCAAGGTCAGAATTTTCTAAGACTCTTTTCCCTAAAGCCAGGATGGGCAGCCCAGAAGAAAGAAGCCACGCACATGGCATTCTGCGTTTTCCGTCACCACATCGGTCAGAGCCTCACAGCTGTCATCTGTTTTGTATACTGAGTTCTCATAAGATTTATTCTTCTTTGGGAAAGGGAGGCAAAGAACTTGGCACATACAGGGATCAGTGCTATCTGTGGTTTTCACATATCCCCTGGGTATCTTGGGACATTTCCCCAGTGGATAAGGAGAGACGGCTGCATTTTTGTTTTGTAGCATATGTGTCATTTTTTTCCTGTACATACAAACCTATGATAAAGTTTAATTTATAAATTAGGCACAGTAAGAAATTAACAATAATAACTAATAATAAAATAGAACAATTACAGCCATATACTATAATAAAAGTTATCTGAATGTGGCATTAGTGGGTAGAATAAGGATTACTTGAACACAAGCACTGTGATCCCATGACAGTCAAACTGATAACTGAGATGGTTACGAAGTGACCAAGGGGCAGGCAGCACTGGACAAGGGACGATTCAGATCCCTGGTGGGGACAGAGCAGAACGGCATGAAACTTCATCAAGCGACTATGAATAGCAAACAATTTAAAACTTATAAATTGTTTATTTCTGGAATTTTCCATTGAATATTTTCAGACCACAGTTGACCACAGTTAACTGAAACTGTGGAAAGCAAAACCATAGGTAAAGGGAGGGGACTACTGCATATTTAAAATCACTAATCTTTTCTAGGTCTTAGTGGTTGAGTGGTAGGAGGCACTTGAATAATTGGCATCAGGAAGAGAGAATCTGATTTTAGTTTCTTAACCAGAGTAGGTATTTTCTAGTTCCGTTTTCTACAATGTTAGTTTTTTAATGCAGATGGAGAAACAAAGAAAAGCAAAAATAGGCGGGACTGTTTATTTGGAAAAAAAAAGTCTCATGCTCGGTCTATGTCCAACACAATTAAGTCATCTTCAGCCACCTCTTTGCCATTACCACAAGAGAACTGATGCCTATTAGCTAATAGTAGATTATGTCATGAAGTTTTAACTGTGCATCATAACTAGGAGAGGTTTACCCACAAGCCCTTCACCAAAAGTAAAATTCACCAATCCACTGCCAAGAGGAGACAATAATTTCAGAGCAAAGGTATTAATATATGGAAATTATTCACATTATGGGTAAAATCTTACTAAGTAGGTAGCATGCTCTTAGTTGAATCAAATAAAATAGCTAATATTTAACTTCTTTGACCTACAAAAATATCGGTTTCATACAGTTTAGCTTAATATATCACAAGATCAGTAACAAGGTAAAAAAAGAAATTTTACCATAACAACCAAGTCACACAAATAAATGGAAATTACACTAGCAAATGAAAGCATTCTTTATCTAAACTAAACCTAAATTTACCTGCACTAGAATGATAACATGACAAAAGCCATTCCCATGTCACAGGTCAGTCTAATCACAGCCCGCACAGAAAATGTCCCCCGTAACATGAAAGTGTGCGTTGTTTTTCGACATAAAAAAAGCAAACCAAATAGCAAATAGTCCAATTACCTGACAAGGAAAGATCAACATGAACCTTGGAGTCTCCAACAGCAGTAACTTCAGGGGCCCCTGTGTTTGCAGGGGTCACTGGGAGGAGGCTCATGCGCTCCTGTGTGTCTGGGGAATGCGGAGAATAACCTTCCGCTGAGGTAGTGGAGTCTTCGGGAAGATTTCCGCCTCTGCCATCATTCCTAGCTGTGTGAGGTGGAGTCAATGGTAAACCCACATCTGCACAGTAAGACCGCCACCCATCACGTATGTGTCTTAAGAACGTGCAGTTGCTGTAAAAGTTTTCCACTTGTTATGTGTGAACACAGAGCAAAGGAGAGTGTGCCTTGTTACACTATTGCACAGAATCTATATTTTGCGATTGACACCACCTGGACATTACTCAACAGAAGAGATTCTGGTGATTGTAATACCCAGACTTTTGTTTGTAATATCTGCCTGGGTTATTAAGGTAAGTTTTATGCCACTACAATGGTGACACTGATGATTTGAGCTCTTACTCAGTTAGGCCCACCTTTGATGAAGTGGAGGAAACATATCATTGAGTTAGAAGGTAAAATTATGCTGTCCGTGATTGGAATAGCCAATGCAAGGCTTCAAAGAGCTGAGGTTTTATTTTTCCCTTTGCCAGAGGGCACTGTTTCTTACTCACCAGCACCATGAGTTTATGGTCCAGAGTATAAATGGCAAAATAACATTACTAAGGCAAGGAACACAGCAAACAATACAAGTCAGTTATAAATCATAAATAAGCAATCTAACTCTAGAATTTAAGAAACCTGACCTTCAGATTAAGGAATACAGTTGCATTTAATATGCAATGGCTTCTAAAAGGTCTACAAAGCAGAAAACTCAGAGACCCATCACTGGCGCACCTTCTGATCAGAAGTAACAGCATTAACAACAGTCAGCAAATGCACCTCCACCAAAGGCACCGCGCAAAAACACCCACAGCTGAAGCCACGTGGGCTTTACAATCCTTACTGCTAGATGTTGGAGTGGAAGTCATGGGCTGGTCTCTATCTTCTTCCAAGCCTCCATGTGATGTGGAGAAGCTCTGAGTATGACTCTGCTCTGTTTCAATGAAGGATGAATCCAGCATTAATTTGGAGCCCTGAAACAAACCCTGTTATCTGCTGGCAGGCAGGACCTAGTTATATAGAGTCAGACAGGTCGGGGCATAATAATACCAAGATTTGTGCATGCCATTCTCCTCTGATTGATGAAAATGTACAATCAAGTTCTGTTTTGTCCCTAGTTGGCTCCTAAAACCTTTTATTTTATTTTTTTTCAGTATCATCAACAAAGACGGAACACCAACATAAAGCCTGAGGCAAAACTTGGTCTATCCTGGATCGTCCTGGCCCAATTGTACAATAAAATGGTTACCAGTCACCGAGGAAAACCAGAGAACATAGAGGCAGAGAAAAAGAAATGTGTGACTCCCAGGGAACCCATCTACAATCAAGAGCACCTAGCTGTGTGTCCAGAAGCATGACCTTTGGGAAAGTAATCACCATGATAGCACATAGGATGCCGGTAACTGCCAAAGAGGTAAAGCCCATCTAGAATAACTTGCTCAAGTAACTCAGGTCCAATTTATAAAAGGAAATACTTTAGTCCCTCCTAAAGAACATTAAGTTAAAGTTACCATTTTACTCTATTATTGGGTTTTTGATCTCATCTGTGGATGGGGATTCTCAAGCGCCAGGGAACGCTTGCCTGGGCAAACACAGGGCCTCACTGTAGTGTGCGCAATTGGAGATTGAGCCATTGCCCGTCTCTGAATTCGCTTTGACTATTTTGAGTTCATTCCTTTTGTTTTCTTCTAAGAAAAGTATTGACCTCTGAGTTACAGGTGCAAGCACGCCACAAAGCACACCCATAAGCGATGTCCACCACCAAGTAAACATGACAACCAGAAGAGAGACATTCACCAGATCCCCAAACCCAACATTAGAACAAAAGTCAACAGGGACATAAAGTGGAAATACAAGACCCTACATTGGCAGGGACCATTTTTTGGCTTATCTGCATCTCCTTTAAAGCTTAACCCTCTGCTATTTACAGATTTTTGACAATCAACACGCGCTTGCTGATTGTTTCCTTTGCTTAAAAGAGCTCTGTCTGTTACACGCAGCAAGCAGTGAAATGAGGCCTCTGAATTCTGGGTTTCTTTCACAGCCCGTCAAGAGATTATGAATGACCTTAGGTTGGTGTCTAGGAGAGTCCTGTTCATATCATGGAAAGTAAGCCTACTGGAAGCTTAGCATTGCTTCTGCCAGAAATTTAGCGATAGGAAGGGGCATTGGCAAATGTTCTCCTTCTGTACCTGGGCCCTGCCACCTTTGCCAATTGTCAACAACAAGGTGTTGCCCCTCTTCTATGGGCTGACGTGATTTCCGTATTTTTCTATCATCATCTGTCCCCAAATTGTCTTTGCACAATCAGTAAAACAATCCCACCCCTCTTCTGCCCTGACTGAAGAAAAGATGGGAATCAAGAGGGTCAGTTAAAACATAGAGAAATCACTGTCCTAATCGTGGGCTTCAGTGGCACTTCCATAACTACCTAGGGAAGGGCAATCAAGGAGAATGGAGCCCCACATCCCTCTGTTTTTTTTTGTTTGTTTGTTAGTTTTTGTTTTTGTTTTAACATGAAGTCTGAATCTGGAAAGCACCAAGAATGAAGGAGAAATCACAGTTAAAGAACTCCACCGAGAAAACAGAGAAATGAAGTCAGCTTTTACGCTCTGGGCCGAGCTGAGCCACAAAGCATGAAATGCACCATTCCGCCACCGAGCTCTGAATCGGGGACCAGTGTGAGCAGGAACTGAAGCAGAGACGCGGGTCTTATAAAGGGCCGAGTGTCATTACCCTTACGGGTTGTCATTGAAAGGGATTTTGTCCTGTCCAAGTCTTCCACCAAACCTGTGATCGGATCTGCAGGAGGCTGAAGTGTTGTACTGTGGCTGGAGTCCATATCTGAAGGAATCAAATCAGTGTTATTGTTTGATTTTCTATACCACTGCTTCAGGGTGGTTTATGATCTAGAGCTAAGTTATTCTTATATTCAAACCTGGATAAAAGGAAAGAAAGCACATACTTAGTCATGTCTCTAGAACTGGAATAGATTATGGTTTCTTCAAAAGAACATCACAAAAAGTAACTGGCTTTCATTTAAAGGTTTGAGTTCTACAAAGGCTACAAATTTTGCTTATTTTTGCGAAGTCTGGAAGGACTATAAATGAGCACGTGATGGGCCTCCTACACCTTGCAGAGAGACACACATAAACCATGTGTGACTTCTCTCATTCTGAACACATTGCCTTTCTTATTAGACACATGGGATCTGCTGCATGAAGAAAGGACAAAGTACACTGGTTTAGGGGCTATTTTGTCACATTGTCCGTACTCGGCAAAAGAATGTTTTTTATAGCCTCCTCCCCTCATTTGGTTCTCTTCCATTTCACAAAGCAAATGTGCAAATAAACCATAAACTCATCACCCAATACTATCTAGGTAGAAGCCATGGGAAGTATTCAGGGGCAAGAAATAAGAAGCAGTGGATGTCAGTGAATCAGTCATCTTATAAACACAAATGTGTGGTGTTTTTGGAAATTAACATGTACAATGTAGAGTGGTAAGAAATTTCACTGAAATATTTACAAATACTTTTTAAGTAATTATCACAAATCAATTCTGTTGAAATAACAAGTCCTGAGTGAAGTAAAGGCCAAATGACCCATAAACATCATCATTATTGTTGGCTCTCCGATTCAAAGTCCACCCACACTGCTCTCTCTAGAGAGATTTAACCAGTTCCAGATGACTCCAGAGGGAAAAACTGGAATATTGGGTACCCACATGTACACTGCAGTCTTTCTATATAAAAAGAAAATAAAATCAAGATCTTTGTTGGAAAAACTAATGGGCAAACATGGCTGATTCCATTATCCCAGATTAAAAAATGGGAACAGGCTAGCCAGCCCAAATCAAAACCCAAAATGGATATTTTCCCAGAAAAAGTCACATCTATTGATGATCTCTAGACACCCTTGTTTATTTCCTCTCTTAGAATCCTTAAAGAGGTATCACACCATTCTATGGTTTGAGCCAATTTTATTATCCTTGACATGCTCATCAATTTAACAGAATCTCTCTGTTCATCGGCAGGAAGGCAATACCAATTCTGAAGTTATTTCTCTGGCTTGGTTTTCTACAATGCATATCATCAGAGTCTCCAGCAGCCACATGTATAAATACAAGAACTGAAAAATGAATCTGTTCACTCTAACAAATTCATTCCTTGGCTTTCCTTCCTTTATGCCTCTCCTTACATGAGTCTACTTCCTACAGCAACTTTCCCTGACTTCTTTTCTCTGACACACTCTGGAGGGTCTTCTCAATATCTTCAGTGTTATCATTGGTAACATGCATTTGGCATCTACCTCTTGCTGTCTCATGTTGTTAGATATATTTTGATGCTAAATGTTTTCTTTTCCTTATTAAATTTTAAGTTCCTTAAGAGCACAGACCATGAATTGCACATTGTTGTGTCTCCACATACCTTGCACATTAGCAGATATTTAATACCAATATAGTTTCCAATCACTAATGTTTGGTGACATCTTATCACTGATATTTGGGAATGACATAGTTACGGGGTTCTAAAGATATGAAACCATAAAACCTTTTAGATTCATTTTGGAGGTAACTGTTCAAATTCACTACCAAGAGATGTGGTCATTGTACCCTTAGAACTCATTTTAATAATGTTTGTGTTATGCATCCTCTTTGCAGTTTGGATCCTGATTATTCAATGTCATGAGTAATAATTCACATCCCTCTACAAGTTATTTGGCTTATCTCCTTTTTGCAATGTTATAATTCTGTGACCAAGAGATCTTGTTAAATAATAAAACAAAACTTGAGCAACTATTCTTGGGTGTGGTAAGAAGCATGGATTCTTCAACTTAATAGTCTGAGAAAAGAGGGGTATCACCTGCTACCAACTCTTGCAGATTCTCTAAGGAAAGTTGTCATCTGTTCTGACAAAGGAAGGGCTCTTTTTACATATAAAAATTGGTCAAATAAAATCACAATCCTCCATTCTTACAGAACTACAACTAGTGTCCTTTTTACTCTCTCTCTCTCTCTCTCTCTCTCTCTCTCTCTCTCACTCCCTCTCGTTTAATTCTGCTTTCGAATAGCTTACAGGTAAATAAGAATGTAGTTTAAGAAAACAGAGATGGCATTCTGTGTAAAAGTCATCCACTCATGAAATTCGCAAACATTTATGGAGGGCCAAGAGCAGCCTAAATCTTAGGTCACTGGGTACCTTATCTACCTCTAAATGGAGCAAGAGTAAATAATAAGGTTTTCTGAGCTTTTTAGTTATTTGTTCAGAATGAGCACTCAGCAATTTTTTGCCCTCTCTACCAAAGAAAAGTTTTATCTTTGGGTCTACAGTGGAAATAGTCACTGATTCCATAACTTAACTTTTTAAAAACCCTGTACTTAGGAGTAAATGAAAAATGACTCAAGACTGCTTCTTCTTCAGAGGAAATGACTTCCACTCCCATCATTTTAGGACTAACACTTCTTTAACTCTCTGCCAAATTCTTCACTCTCAGCTCAGGACCTCACAATCAGATGGGCATATCACTTCTAAGAAAACAAATTTTCAAGGAAACTTCAATTTCCTTCTTAAGAAAGTAGGCTGGTCTAGAACCAAGGGCATATTTCTAGGAAAACAGCCATTTGGTAGCTTTCAAAAACATTATATAAAAAAGGCTCAGAGGCTATTACCCATTCTTCTTTCTGTTTGATGACCTCGTCCAATTGCATGTGAGATTGGGTCCCAGAAAAAAGTCCAGGAACTGTCCTCTTGACTCTGCGTTGTCATTTCTTGATTTGAATGGCTGTCATGGGCTGAGGCTGTTGTGACCATGCAGTTCAAGCAATTGTCAAAGTGTTAGTTGACATCTGGCCAGGAATACACTTATCTTTTTAAATACATTTTTTATCTAGGTAAGACAATGAAAATATTTTCCCTTCCTGGTATTGAGAGCCAGGAAGTTGCATAAACACAGAAATGTTTTAGCAGGTAGGAGTTCATTCATGCTCATTTGTGAACTGGAGGACACAAAAGCATTAATGACTTCTCCAGTGAATAGAAGTTGAGTTATAGACATTAAGTGAAGATGACGGAGTAGTTCTTGACTACGTTGCCACCATCCCTAAAAGAAGGAAGTATAAGGATCCAAGCACATGATGTCATTCTGAAAAGACCACATCCCAGAGAAATGCACATTAGGATGGTAGTAATTTAGAGAAGGAATCAGGTAACAGCTTCCCATAAGATAAACAAGAAAGTAAATGCCATTCATCTCAAAGGCATGAATGGGGTCCATTAGAAGTATTACCTTCTAACAGATTTATGGCATAAATGACATGTAAGAATGCAGCACATGCTTTTGCTCCATTCTGTGCCAGTGAAGAGGTATAGGTAGAAAAGGTTACAATAGTAGCCCCTTAGCAACAACCAGCCAAACCACATAGCCAGTCACTGACTCCACCGTTCTGCTGAGAATGCATTCAGAAGTTGCCACACACTGGAAAGACATTATGCATTATATCCATGTTGCAAATGGAAACAGGGGGATATTTCTCACTGATATAAATGGTACTATCATTCTTAAAAGGAATTTTTACAAGTCAGGATGCATTTTAATGTTTCTGTCACTCAGACAAAAGATTCACGCATTGGAGCTCGCAGAGTCAAGTTATCTGGCTTAGACAGAAGTGAGCTTAGAGATGGTGACAAGACTTGAGTTCAGTTTCTACAATCCCACAATTCAAGAATAGAAAAGGTGTGTTTTTTGTAAATCTAAGAAAAAGCCTTGTACATTCAAGGAGAAATTTCCAAACAGACATGACTAAGGGCCAAATGACATCAGACAGGTATTTTTCTCAAAATGTCTGGCTCCCTTTCTTCAAACATTGGCGTCCTGATCAAATGCTTTCTAACAAGCCCAGTATTTTATAGAACCATCTGTAAAGTGTGGACCCACATCATAGAGTGGATTCCTTTATAAAACAAAAGGGAGTATTTTATAAGGTCAGAGTCTCTGGTACGATCTCACCAGGGGATGCCCCTAACTGGATCCAAAAGTGATATACATAAGGGTGCATTGTCTGTGTCTCCCTTACGTGCTGATATCCATGCCTGTTCAGAAGATTTGTTATGAGCATTTAAGGGTTGGCTCTGTGTTGACCGCACCATAATTTATTAAGGAACCTTAACATCTTATGACAAGTCCTTCAATAACTTATTTGTTCAGTGTCCTCGATGTTCAACATTTAACCCAAGAAGAAGTTGCCACCCAAGTTTGCTTGTTAAACCATCCATTACCATCTGTCCCTGCTGTTGAGTAAGAGTCTTCTTTGGGCGTTTGGAGATATTCTCCATGCCATCCATTTGTAAACCACTGCTCTTCCCGGGTAGTTGTTTCTTCCATTGTACTACTAGGGGTTGCCACAGCTGTGAGAAGAATTTCAATGGTGAGCCATTATTGTTCAATTTCCTCACCAACACAGTATCCTCCTATGTAAAGGGCATACACACTTGGGAGAAAAGGCAGAAAAGGGAAGCAGTAAGGAGAGAGAGATCACTGATCTTCTGGAAGGGATGTTGGAAATCGAATGGCCCAATCCTTTAATTTTTCAGATGGGAAAAGTAGGGCACAAAGAAGTTTTCATTTGCTCAAATTCATACAAGCAGATTGGCAGTCAGAACTATACCACGGTCTGTGAATTCTCAGTGTTATTCTTATTTTACTGAAGTTTATGGCTTCATAGCTCCTGTCTGAGAGAATTGCTCAAAGAATTATCCTCTTTGTTCATGTGACTTTATTACAAGAATAGATTACCTAACAACAGATGACAAAATAGTCCAGAAGGAGGCCTTCTGAAATGGTGGTCACATGACCCACAGTCACAGGCCCTGGAACTGCACCGGAAATGGATTTGCCCAGCACGAAGAATGACGTAGAGAATGACTGGGATGCTCTTCCACCAGCACATGATTTAGGGTGCCAAATTCATTTTTTTAACAAAATTACTTCAGTGGAAGAAAGCTTTTTCACCAGTGTTTGGCATTATATAAACAATAGCAACATGTGACAGGCTAAAAATTTCAACCACTCAGTGTTGTAGCTGTCCAGTTTTTAAAAGAACAAAATGACTGGAATAAAATTGCATCAGGGTGCCCATCAATAAAAGTGAGAAAGTCACTGACATGTTCATCTAGGGCAACTAGTAGCAAATCTTTAGTTCTCAAGATAAAGAGAGCTCATAAACTTGCCAAGTCAAAGTAGACTTTGCGACATACAAAACTGGTTGTACTTCACTATTTTAGAAAATATGTGTGATTTTATAGTAGCAAAAGCATTTTTAAAATAAAACTTATTGTCCTCACTCTACCCTAGCATTGGCCAAAACATTCCCGGTGTTAACTTGTTGTTAGGTAGCCGTTAAAAAACTCAAATCTTAAGTTTTACTTCCCACTGACTAAGTCACTGCCTTCTGACAAGTAACAAAGTTAGAAAAACCATTGAGTGCAATTATGAAAAAGGAAAAATTAACTCAAACATAAACTTCCCATCGAAAGTTAAAAAAAAAAAAGAAATGAAAAAATGCATGCACACATGTGTACACACACAGACACACACTATTCTGCATGCCTTCTATCATTATCTTTACAAACAATATGATCCTTTAAATACCCAGTAACCCCCTATTGTTTTCAACATATGGGTTAGCAGAGTGCGGTTTCCACTGTAAAATATGACTCTTCTAGAAAGTGTAACATTCATTTTAAATAAACCTTTTTACATTTATTTAACTACATGAAAATTCTTAGAGCAAGAATAAGTTACATGTTTGAAAATTTGCATAATTTTTCCAATAAAATTACGGCATCTTTACTTCATATTTAAGTTTTGTACTAAACAAAATAGGGTCATTTCTGCATAACACCAAAGGGTTTTATCACTTTTCTCCAGGGCCTTTCCTCAGTCCTGTGAGATAGTCACATACTCTTTGACATGTCTGTTGTGCTGTAATGTCCCTTTGATAAGGCCCAGAGGTCACCAATCAGATTCTCTTCCTGTTTTGCAAGTGGTGATAGAATTACTGAGGCTGGTGCTGTTCTCCCTCTGGTAGGTTCTGCTATGTCTAATTTTTCAACTACACTCAGTAATGGCGCCCTCCCCCCTCTTTTGACAATAGGCTCATTAATTCCAAGCCTTTTCAGTAGCTTTCAGTTTTTTAAGTACAAACTGCCTTAAATCATTTCTAAAATATAGTGTTGGGTACCAAAGAGGACTGGTACAGAATCCCATTCTTATTTCTTATTTCTCTCTTTTATCAGAAGACGCCATTCTTACCTCAGCCCATAATTCTCATGCATGCAGCAAATCTATCAGGGTAAGTATTGAGATGTAGGTGTTTTGGATGTATTCAGTACAATATCTAGGACTTATTAACTAATGTCTTAGCTAACGTATGAAATGTTTCCTTTGTTTTCTGAAGACATCCCTCAAACCATGAATTACCAAACCACTTTGGCTTCCCCACTTTGGATTCTAAGTGGATATTTCCTACATTTTTGCTTTAGAAATATCCACAGCTATGAGCATGATGGCAGAGCTATAGTTTTAAAAATGCTACAGGCTGTCATCCTAAATTAAAGCTCCTTTTATTCTAAACATGATAAGCATTTCTCCAAGAAATAGATGAAAGGAGAGTATATACTTCCTATGTTTTTTCTTATCCTCACCATCTAGTAGTGAGACTTAGAAGTGTTTGAGAAAACCTGAGATGTTTGCACATAAGTAGAAGAAACAGCAGCAAAGCCTTCCCCAAGGTACTCTAGGCTTAAAAACAGAAAAAGATCAGCCACAGAATTCAAATACAGACCATCTGAGCTATTGACTTTCCTCCAAAGAGTATAAGGGATGCCTTTCTACAATGCAGTGAGGAAAAGAATGTGAAGAAGAAACTGGATTCATCAAAGGTCTTCACAAAAAATAAAGATCCCATGGAGCAAATTTTTAAAAAAGGAAAAGGAAAGAAAAGGATTCCAAAGAACAAGGTACCCGTCGAGCTTTCTTTCCAGGTGCTACTCCTCTAAGCACCAATAGAACTCTCTAAGCAAACTCTTCATTATACATTTTTGTAAACACACAAAAATCACCCAACGGGAACCTCTAGGAATCTTTAACACAAAAACCATATCTCAGGTCTTTTTTTTAATTTCACTTTTTCAATATCTGGGTCCTTTGGGCAACCTAACAAGTTAGCATTTTTCTTCTAATTTCTAAAACTTGTGTGCAGATTCAGCAACTTTTCATGCTCTGGGGATAAAAAAAAAAAATACTGTGTGGAAAAAGAGGATGTGGATGTGTCTAAATATAGTCTTCCCTATTCTCTGGAATGACTTCACCAGCTCATGTAACTCAACTGCTGACCACCATCCTCCTTACTTGTGCTTGAAGAATGCTGAGTCTCCTCTCCGCCATGATGCTCATGGTGAATGAGCGGGGGCTGTGGTTCCTGGGTCCAGCTTTTGCCATAATCACTGGTGCCACTTCTGTCCACATCTGTCATGATGATGGTTACATGCACTGTGACTTTTTATCAACCAACCTTTGATGGTTCTGTTCTTCCAGAACCATCATTTTTTCCGTTCGATTTCCATCTCTGTTCTCAAAAAGTTTTATAATGGTCACATGGTATTTAACCGTTCAATGCTGGAGCCTCTACAACACTTTTGAGTGACTTCACTAATCTCTCCCAAGGGAAAAAAACAATGGTCAAGTACTTTCTTAATGAGGACCTGTTATTCCACTATAAGCACTTTCTCAAGAGCAGCACCATAAACCATCTTAATGTATTCATTTTTATAATAGAGCAACATAAAATATCTTGTGCCCAGATGGTATGATTGATAAATGACCCCTAAGTTGAATTGAATATCATCATGAAAGTTCTCTAAGAATGTGTGATGATACAGTAACTGAATTTCCCACTGTGTCCCGACCATCGACCTTTGCAGGGTCATAGTTCGAGCAGGAAAATCTTTAGTTAAGAATGCATATCCCATTACCAGTCATCCTTGTGGTTGTCTGAAGTAATATTCCTGGAGTAAAGAAGCCTGGGCTCCACTCGTTCCAGTCCTGGTTCTGTGGTGGGATGTCAGAAACCCGTTGTGTGGTTGAGACTGTGATAATGATGATTGAAGTTATTAGGAAAACGGTATTTCGTGAGCCTTTACCACCTATTTTGCACTATTTCCCCTTCTTTGTTCTACATAGTGAGTCATCTATACCAGGTTGTATAGATGGTTGAGTGGAAATGGAAGGAAAGCACAGTGCCTTCAGCTTGATTCAGCCGTACGGTGAAGCATCCCAGTGTCCTTTGCATTCTGTCACAGAATACGTTGGGGTTAGAACATGAGATCTTCTAGAGGAAGCAGCCGAAGAAGCTGCCGCAGGAGGAAGAACAGCTGTGAAAACACCAGCCCTCCACCGAGGAGAAACAAAGACGGCAGAGCTCTGCCCATCCATGCAGTCGGTACTGGCGCTTTGCGCTTGAAAACCCAAGGAATTTGTATCACTGGCAAGTGCACTACATGCTGATCCTCAGGATGAAGAGGCACATACCTGGAAGTTATACCATGATGATCACTTTATTTCATTAGTAGTTTTGGTGAGGAAAGAAATACTCTGGGCATCCAGAGCTTTCCTACTGGTGATTCTAAGAAAGAATTATCTACCTGTAACAGCCCCATGATTTACTTACACATTTCTGAATATCAAACACCCATAGTAGTCTCATCAAATACAAAGCATTTCACAGGCAAGCCATCCAAAGCCAGTGAAAGAAAAACAAGACTTACACATTCAGTAGAAAAACACCATAGGGAACCAACCACCATTCCAGCAGATCTCCAAGGAAAAGAAAGAGGCCTGTCACCCGAAATGATAGGGCTGGAATAGGAGACGCACCCGACAGAAAGATCGTGACAAAATCGAATCAATGTCTTTTGTGAAAAGGTTATTTACAAATCTATCCTAATCCTTTCCAACTTCATTTTGATTCCCAAATAATACAATACTCTTTTCAGAACTACACAACTATCAGCTCTATTTCGCAAGTTAAGAAAATGAAGTTTAGAATCATTGACCACATTTGCAATAAGCATGAACGGTGCCAGTTTTCACACCCCTACGGAAGAAAGAGGGTATCCTGCTGAATTATGTGTATGGGGACCAAGCAGAGAAGTGAACTGAAATTGGAAAATATGCCACAGAGATGAAAATTGCTGGAGGAAGCTTTGTCCTGGATTACGATCATGCAATGTAGTTTCAGGCCAATCCGTCTGGATTGCCACCCAAGAAAGTTTAGTTTCTCCAGTATCAAGACCACATCTTTATTAGTGGCTCCACCTGGAAGATGGGGCCATATTCTAAACCCAGGAGACAGTGTAATACTAGAGCTCCAGGGTTTTGGGTTATTTGTTTTTCATTCTGAAGTTGTTAAAAAGAGTTTCCTTGTTCCATAGACTAAGCTCTGAGGTGTCCGGGCTACAATGTATACCAGCGAACAGCTTAGACACCATGCATCTAGTGCATCTCAAGTTTTCGTTCTATCGATACCATATGTAGTTAGATGCCTTCAAGGCCTAAGATGTTTTTTGGATCGTTCCCTCCCCAGGTGCTGTCCATTTGGGGATAATACTCTCAGATTAGGAGGGGCAGAACGTCATCGATCCGAGAGAGCTATGTAACAACCCAATGTGACACCTTCTCTAAGGAAAAGCAGAGCTGTTATGGAATCAGGTTCAGGATTCTCATCACTGTTTAGCAATATCTTAGATCATTACAGGTATGAATAGGAAACTCAGTCATCAGACAGCATATTAGACCAATCATTGCATTTTTTGGAGGACATTTTTTCAGTTCAATTTCCATCTCTGTTCTCAAAAAGTTTTATAATGGTCACAAATTTGGATGCTATTATGCATTGGTTTTACTATTTGTTTTTAATAGTTGGCATTGTTTTGTTAAAGCTCAGCTGATATTTGTTCTTTGCTTCAATGCCTTTGTATTATATTGGCACCTGATTTGTTAAAACTCTGAATTTGTTCCCTTGACCTCAACCAGGTTTTGATTAACTAAGACATTTCTCGAGCTCTGGTTCCCATTGTTGACATCTTTCTAGGGCCTTCTAAGTCTTCAATTTAGGATCATCTACTACTTTTAAGTAATATCCTCCTAATCACATTCTCAAGTCCATTGCTGTAACAGACCATGAGCTCCTTGAAGACAACAGTTCTGGCTTCATTCATCTTTGTGTGTTCCCTGCACCTAGCACAGTAGCTACACAATGGATATTTGTAGTTAATTTTACTATGCCATTTTCTGATGGAGTTCTATAGTTCAAAGAGAATCTGTAGCAGCAGACTGCAGGAAGAACATGAGGCATTAGGAATTTTATAAAGCATGTTTTTCCCATTTCTCTCCAAATATGTTTTGGCTTCTTCTGTTAAAAAATCTATGTCTTCCTTTAAAATCTAATCATGGTGTAACTAAGGTGTGATCAAAGGCTTATGCTCATTTTTCATATCAACTATTTCCCAAGAGAAATACTGTTGGGCATCCCTCAGATTGATAAGCCTTGTGTAAATAGTTCTACTGTAATTGATTATTCTTACTGGTACTGGAGATAAGATCTTCATCATCATCAATGCCTGATCCAGAATGACTGGGGTGTTTGTTTCTTTCATCTTCATTTTCTTCGATTGCCTCCCAGCCTGCTGAGATGGTATTTGAATCCGTACCTGTTGTGGTGACTTGCATTAGTGGCTGAGCTGGATGCCAAGTAACCCGTTTGACAAAGGAAGAAAATCGGACTCAGAGTGTATGACAGAATTACCAAGATTGTAAGATAACAGTGAAACATTTGATGTGTATATCCCCCAATTTTTTTTTTTAATTTTTATTGAGAGAAAGGGGGAGAGAGAGAGAAACACTGATTTGTTGTTGCATTTATTGGTTGATTCTTGTATGTTCCCTGACCAGGGATCAAACTCATAACCTTTGCATATCAGGACAATGCTCTAATCAGCTGAGCTACCCAGCTGGGGCCTACCCCAAATTCTTATATCTTGGTTTCTGAAGCTCATCTATAGATCTAAAAGCAATTGGCTATGATTTTACAACTGAACAGTCTCTTTAAGAAAGTTAAGGAATAATTATAGACACAATCCAACCAAAGAAGTAAAAGGAAAGAAAGGCCAATAAACACTCCCTTGTACTTTCGGATACACTTATTAACTTATTAAGCAAGCACAAATCATTAAAGGTAGGGCATCCAACAGAGAACGGAAGTTTCACATGTGCCTACTTGCTTTGTCAAGCTGCCTTCAGGAAAACCTTGGAATCTAAACACGTTAGTCATTTCTAAAATATCACAGTTGTATTCACAATTTGCTAATTCATTTATTATCTTCTCTAGCATCAGATCACTGTCCTGTAAATGCAAATGAAATCTACACCGCAGTTCCCAACAATACTTCAGCATACAGCAAAAGAAAAAAAAGTTAGTTCATTAACAGAAAAGTCATTCCTGTCATTTCTGAGCCAACCCTTTTGGCTGACTAAAGTGGACTATAGCCAAGATTTGGAGAAATTTTCACTTTTCTTCTTTTGGAAGTAATCGCAAGAAAGAAAACCCTCCTCCTCTTTTCCACGGTTACTGTAGAAGATGTCTCTGTACTGCAAAGAGACATCTTCTACATTTTGAATCATATTCATGCTATCTTTCGGAATGGTCACTTGTGTTTTCATACTGTTAGTGTCTACCTCAAGAATAGCCCCACTGATTGAAATTTTCTATATTTTATTAGCTCTAGCTATGTTCTTGTATTTTCCCTGCAAAGTCAAAAACTGCAAATAGCTTTGGCGATTTTAGAATGCCTTTCAGAGTCAAAATTTGTTCTGTCATCAAGAAAGACCTGGCCCATTGTCACAGTCCCCCTTACTAGACTCCTCCTGGGCTATATCGATTCTATAGAGCAGAAGGAAGAACTCTGCTTAACAGTGCTATAAAAGCAAACGTACAGTTCTCAGAGCTCATAGTCCTTCTGAAGTCATCACAAACATTTGTGACACCAGAACGGACTTTTATGCCAATGAGAATTATTGAAGACTGTCAAGAAAACATATGAAATGAGATAATAATAACTCATTACCAGCCATTATTGTTGTTGTGTGAAGATGGTTCTTGGGCTCTAATGGTTGAAGCAACCATGAAAACCAATCATGAATTTCTCACCTCTTGGTTACTGTTTTGGGAGGTGCACCACTAGTGCTCATCAAAGCTGTTGTAAGGATAATTGAATCAATCGCTGTTAATTATCGGTTCCTGAGAAGTAGCATTGTATATGCTTTTATTCTTTTTTCTACTCAAGACAGTTATCAATGCTCGATATAGACGGTGGAAAGAAAGGGAGAAAGCACAGGAGTCCCACTTCCTTCAGAGGTCCAAACTGTAGTTCACAGAATGTCAGCGATGGAAGGACCTTAAATATCATCTGATTCATGCTGCTCATCTCAAAGATGAAAAAACTGTATGGGACAGATCTTGACCTGTCTGAAGTCAGAAGGCTAACCCACAGTGAGGTCTCCAGAGGAGCATGAAAGTTGTCTTTGAATTTTGAAAGGCTATGATGTAAAAGAGGAATTAAATTGTTGCCCGTGCTCCCTAAAGGCTAAATTGGGGCCTGTGGTGGGACCTGTGGAGATGACTATTCTTTCAAATGTTGAATTTAAAAAGTTAATAATCTGAACTATTCAATAATGAGCTTCTTCATAAAATATTATATGCCCCACCATCAGAAAGATCACTTAGGAGGAAAGTTGTGTAAGTGATTAAATGATTAGAAGTGTTGATTGAACTAGACCTTTTAAGATCTCCTCCAAATCTGAGAGACCATGATTCTAAAACCCTGCTCTTCAGTCTTAGCCCTTCATCTTCTACACATTCTATGTTGGCCAATCAATATCATTCTCCAGGAAGCTAGGATATGATATTCTGCGAGCAATCCCAGACACATAACCCCAGCAATCCCAGATACACAGAAGGATGACACCTGCAGTGAAAAATCCATTTAGAATCCAAATCCTCTAGCAACCTTGCCCATGGTCACTTTTTATATCAACGCTGTAAAACAGAGCAGGGTCCTTTGAGTTCCAGCTTTTGAAAAGAGGAAAATCAATCAGGAAAGACAGACAGAGATGAAGTGACCCAATGACCTCACTAATAAGACCAGAAGCAAGAGTCCTGATACAAAAGCTGCTAAAGACTGCCATTTCTGTAACCACGACATGCATCAGAAGAATATTAGATAACAGATGAAAAACCAAAAAAAGTTCAAGTAGAGACACAGAAACCGTCGTTAAATTCCCAAGTACAAAAGTAAGGTGTACGAGAGTCGCTTTTTCAGCTATCAAGAAAGCCCAGAAATGACCCAAGGCGAAACACCGACAAGACTATTTCCTTCACAATGTTTGTCCTATGAAGATAAACATTTCAAACATTTAAAAGCAGCGTATCCCTCTCTCCCTCCAGCACTATCTCAATCACTATGATATGCAATCATAACATTGGCACTATTTTCCTTACTCGAGCATTGGTCCAAATAATGTAGTTCATTCAGTGTCTTACAAGCTAAGCCAGTGTAAAGAGCCATTTTTATGATTCTCCTTCTGTAAAAAGAATACCTAGTTATTTTAAAATATGACCATACCTTCCAACGACAAAAGTTAATAAATGAAGATATCCTTGTAATCTCCCATTATTAAAGATTTTGAATCTTTTCCCACAAAAGCTCTCAGGTCCCCATCCTTTGCAGGAACCTAGGGTTAATAGTCTAGCATCCAGGGAGCTTGTTAGAGGCCTGGGCCCTGGTGTAAATCAACAGGTCACTTCCTACGCTTTCCAGTTGAGGTTTTGGATGTCCAAACAAGTGTCCAATGCCTGCACTTTCTACCTGTAAATCAATACTCCCCTCTATTATTATTGACTATAATACACAGAAAGCAGGAGTATGCTTTTTCTAACAGACTTTTTTCTAGCGTACTTGTTTGAAAGAGTCTCTTAATAGAAGCCCCTACAGAAAAAAAAATTCTGATTATTTGGCATGTTGCCAAAAGGAAAACAAGTACAACACTTAGGAGTATCCAGGCATATCCCCGATCCACGGGGCTTGCTGATGAATGCGATGGTACCAAGCCCTGTTCTCCCAACCGTCGTGATGGGGCATCAGCAGAAAATGATAACGGATGTCCTTCTCACGTCCTTTTCCTCAGCACTGACAGACTTGGTGTTCAGGACAACAAACAAGCAGAAGACATAACAGTTTACCTGTCATTGCTGTTGTTCGATCCTGAGTCTTAGGCTGTGAATTATCAAACCAGGACCATATCCAATTAATTTGCTCCTGAGCTGCTGCATGGTTGTTTGAGTGCACGGTTGAAGTAACTGAATCAATTATGAAAACAGTTGTTTAGTGAGATCTTTCTACAAAACTGTCATTCTCAGCCCTGTCTACAGATAATGCCTGGATCTAGTACAGGGTAAAGATTAGAAAAGGAGAGGCCTGATTTTATCTTTCCACTCTCCTAAAGTCTCCCGGGATCTTAGGATAACATCAGAAATGGGTGTCAAGTCAATGTTCAAATAGTCCTTCTTCAAACTGAATCCCCTGCATACAGGCTCAGGGCAAAATCAAGCAACAACTTAATATCCTATGATGGAAAGAGATTTTATATTAACTTGATTGAGTGACTCAGCCATGAACTGAAGGTCTTCAATGCAGAATTTCATAACATTGCTTTTATTCATCTGTTTTTGGAGTGTCTTTAGAGGTGCTTGCTTGTATCTTTTGGGTCTATCATTTCATCCAGGTAGCTTGTGATGACACCTGGTATTTGAAAGCTCCACTGGCACTCATAAACCTCAAGTGAAGTTTTATACCATATATAAATCAAGCAAGAACTTCGCAGAGGGTGTGTGTTTGACATGTTGATATCAGGTCTCAACACCCATCTGTCACTTCCTGTAACTTTTCATTCTAATTCTGCATTGTAGAAGATTTCCAGAAAAGAAACAAAGCTTCTCTAGTTAGAGAAATTCTGGGTTCTGTTCAAATTAGAGGAAGGATGATTGGTAATATTTTTACCCTTTGAAATCTCTTATTTGACTCTCAATTTGGACTGAGTCCAAAATGTTTTCCCATAGAAGAAGAATGGCAAAGATCACCAGGATAAACATCTAAACCACTTGTGATTTTTAAAAAACCATTTTGAGTCACACGCCCCTTTGGAAAATGTGGTATCAGTTATGGTTTCTTTCCTGAAAAAAAAGTGATCCTACATGTACACATTCTCAAAATTTTGCATATTATTTCAGGTGGTCTTATATACCTTATGGTCTACCACTGAATCTGCTGGAAGCCCATGAATTCCAGGTTAAAAAGTTTGACTGCATACACATCAAATGTCAACCCCCTGAATTATTCTATGTATGTATTTGTATACTAGAAAGGACACATTTGCTCAGAATAAAGAGTAGAGAGATGGGAGCCAATTTCACCAATGATGTCCAGAGATCAACCTGAGCATTCCCTGGAAAATTCACAGACATCCCATTCTTACCTCAGAAACTTGTTAAAGATGCATAACTCATGCTACCCTCACTCTATAGTACACCAGGGAGAGACCAACAGTAAGCAAACATATAGGAGCAATAGAAAAATTAGCATTATTTCTGTCTTCCTGAAGAGATTTGGGGAAAAAAAAAAAAGCTACTGCCTAGCCAGCAGAGTTTCCAATTTTCTCCAAGTATATGTGTATGCACACATATATATATATATGCAAAATTTCCTCGACACCCAGAAGACAAGGAAATAGAGAGATCCCAGGCAGGAGTCTGCTTCCTGAATTAGCTTAAGTCTCTGGATTCCAAAGACTTCCAGATCACCAATAGAAAAGAAGATGATGACAGGTCTCCAGGAGGGCTCTTCCAAAAATAACACTTATAACAAAAATAAGTGTTCACTGGACGTCAAAACCTACCCAGATGGTTGTTCTTATTGGCCTTCCCTATTGCCACCCACTGAGGACCCTTAAAGAAGGAATGAGCCAGCCAAGTCAAAGAGTGATTCTAGGTACTCAGCCAGCCCTTCTCTTGACCTCTGCCCTCCTCTGCATGCATTAGGGGGGACTTGCAATCACCCCCCTCACTAATTTCCAGCTCTCAGTCCAACAGTCATGAGGTTTTGAGGATCTCCTCACTGGGCTTATAACATATGGTCTGTTGAGGAACTTGTCAGTGCTAACTTTTTTGGGTAGGCCATATGCTGCTTGCAAGTTTCCACCTGATTGTTTTCTTTGACACTTTTTATTGCATGCACTGTCTTACTGGAGCTGCCATTGGCCTAATTGGATCCTACAGCGCTTCAATAACTCTTGGATTAGCCCTGGACTCACTCTGGTGGACAAATGAGTCTCCCTCTTCCTTAAGAACTAAATAAAACTTAGCGAAGTGCTCTGGAAAGAGGAAAGCGTGATTCATTTCTCAGCTCCAATCCTGAACTAGGTTTCGGTGAAATTTCATAGCACACTTCTTTCCTGATTTCTGAACAGTGTATCAGCTCCATGGAGGTAGGTCCAACTCTGAGTCCTCAGGAACTAGAGCAACACCTGGCGCAGAGCAGACCTCAAATACTGGTTGAACAGATGACTAGTTTACTAATCCTCACTTCTCTTCTATTATCCCTCTCTAATGGTGTTGACTACTGGATCCTAAGCATTAGAATAGACCTTGTACAGAGTAGGTCTTCAAAATTTCTTTGCTGGCTAACTAACACGCAGGAAAAGTGCAGTCCTTAAAAGATGTGCTATGAATTGTTCATACAATGTGCTAATTGACTTTCTTAAAGCGCATGTGAAATACTCACTATTAGCAGAGGCATTTGTCAGGATTTTCTTTTGTGGTGGGAAATGCTATTTTAGCATAGACCTGACCTGCTTCCTGCTGAGACCAGTAATTGCTGCATCTGAGGAAACTGCATGCCCCGAGGATGAGCACCTTCAACAGGGCTGCTTTTAAAGGGTGGGGAAATCAAGGCATAACAAAGAACCAGAAGCACCAACGCCCTCATTTGCAGAAGCTTCTCTCAAGAAAGGTTGTCCATGGGATTACAAACAATGAGATGACAAACAGTGGGCTCCAGAGAACGCATAATCCGGGACAGCTTGGGTCATTTGAAAGAATCAACTTTTTGAAATGCTTCAAAGAATCTGCAAAGGATGACCAGGACCCCAGACCTATCTGTCCCACTATTAGCAAGCTGCTAATAGCAGTTTAAAGCATGGTGGAGCGATTCACCTTTCATTAAATCATCGTGCCCTGGAGGTTTTCCTGGCTTCTAGGAGACGAGGGGTTGAAAAGGTTCCTGTCTCGCGTGTTCACAAACCAGTACCTTTCTGCCACACCCTGAGGAGTGCGCCCCATTCATCCCTCCAGAGCCACAGTCAGGGAAGGAGCACGCCTCGGCCATACTAGGAAAGCCACTCAGGAGGCCTCTGCCCTACTGGAGCTTGAATAAGCCTCCACAGCAGGAACACAGCCAGTCTGGAAACAGGCTTTAAAGCAAACCACGGGTGGGGGAAGGCAAAGAGAGAAGTGAAGAAGGAGCCAAGAGGGAGATGTAAACACTTTCCAGTGAGGCAAAGCCCAAGGGGCCCATACCCACAGAGACCTCAGGCAATGTTTGCATACTTCCGCTCTCGCGGTACCAAGGTAATCAGTGACCCACACAACGCAAGCAAGTGTTGAGAGTCTGCCCCTACAGGCTGGACTAGAAAACTCTTAAGCAGATTTCATTGGATCAGGTAACTCCTTCAACTATGTTTTCCTGGACCAAAAGCAAAGGAATCGTTCAGTAAATCATGGGTGACGAGTATGACTGACTATTATACAAACAATAACATGAGTATACATTAGGTTAAAATATAAAAATATAAAGTTAAGTGAAACATGAAGGAGCCGATGGAATGGTATACATCGGCTGTGGTCCCAGCTTAGGAAACCAATCTTATCCAGAGGTAGATGAGAACCCGAAGGAAACATGCAAAAATAAAAACAACCAGGCTTGAACTGTCACTGTATCCCTGGGACAAGAGAATAAGGGAAGTTCTAAAAAACTTCTCATATGGCACTTCTTATCCCAAGGTAAGAAAAACAGAGTTGCAGATTTAAAAAAAAAATCGTTGGCAGTTGCAGTCAACGCATATGGGACGCTGACAGCCACCACAGCCCACCTTCCCAAATGACATCACCAACCTTGAGACAGGAGACAAACGACCTAGGGGTGCCTATCTCTCAAGAGGAACAGAGATGTTTTCGCACATGAATTGCTATCAGAAAGCACAGTGATCCGTTCTCCTTACTGGTAGCAGAGGTATCCTCTGGGTAGCGGGACACCCAGGGATGGTTTCGGCCTTGGGTTGGGTGTTCGGTTGGAAGGTGGGTGTGGAAGATGTTATAATCTGCCAAAGTGCTTCTTTCACTGGGGAACCCACTGCTGAAATCATCTTCGGTGGAATTGTTGGCGATGTCTTCAGGGTTAGTTCTGTATTCACCTTTCTTGGTGTAGCGGGTACCGTCGCGGTTAACAATAGCTGGGGGAGAGAGAAGGCACTTTCAGAACTTGACAGCTCACATTCTCTGAGTGTAGAAAAGACTGAATTATCATGTAAGAAGGTGACTGGAACGCTGTTTTACTTTTTTATGAAGAAAAGCAACACCTAACTACCTATCTAGTTGGGGGTGGGGGGCGGCTGGGGGTACGTAGCTGAAGCATTGAGAAAAGTGTACACTCCCCTGCCCACTCACACACCTTGGATATGGGGCCGGGACGAGAGAGTGTGTTTGGGAGTCCCTGTGTTTGAATTCTGGTTTCGCGTGGCTCTAGGCAAGGTAGATAACTCTGGGCTTCAGCTTTGTCATTGGTAAAATAGGGATAATACTACCTTCTGTTTATGAGCACAATATAATATTGCATGTAAAGTGCTGAGCATGGTATTAAAAGTATAGCTGGTGCTCAATAAATGATAAATGTCCTGCCTGGTCCCTACTCTCCCTGCTCAAGAATATGTAAACTTTATGTTATTAATTCTACCCATTTCCAGAAAGGATATGAAGTAGGAGACAGAGAGGTTATTAGCATCAGCACGGAATACATATTGGCTAGCCCATGAAGCATTAGATTTTCCTTTTAAGGGCCAAATTTTGTCAGTTTAAGTGAACCCCAACTCCTGGCTAAGAAATTAGCATGCTTGGATATTGAGGGAGCCCCTGCCATCCTCTGTGGAGTTCAGCCTTAAAATTAAGAAGCACAAATGTATATTAAGATGAAAATCTTTGGTTTTTAAACAAGAAAATGATGAGAATGCACAGGAGGAGAAAAAGCAAGGATGAATTCATTCACTGTTCATCCCTTAAAGCACTTTCTGTCTTCAAGTCTGGGCCACTCACTGCCCAATTGTGCATTTACCTGAAATTATTGTCTGCCGTATTGCACTGGTAGGGCTAAAGACTCCTTTTGCCCATCGATCTAGCTTGCCCAAGAGGAACTATTCATAAAACATAAATTTGAAAATATTCCTAAGTCTCAATCACCCTGATAGCCTCTGCAGGCGAGGATCTGATAGGGAAAAAAGACCAAACCCGTACAGTTCTGGACTTCAAAAGAGAGCTGTAGGGACCAAGGAAGTGGGATTCTTATTGGGTATCTACTCTGACCCCAGCGTGCATGAGACATATTATCTTTCTTAATTCTCATGAAAAAAATCTCATCTTACTAATTTGTCCCTTTGTTACTTGTTGTTCCATTACCCAGACGAGAAAACACGGGCTCAGAAAGGGCAAGTCATTCCTCTAAGTTCACC
Source organism: Mormoops blainvillei (assembly GCA_004026545.1). Taxonomy (NCBI): domain Eukaryota; kingdom Metazoa; phylum Chordata; class Mammalia; order Chiroptera; family Mormoopidae; genus Mormoops; species Mormoops blainvillei. The sequence continues at coordinate 5,608 of PVJD01004190.1, read as the reverse complement.
CGGGTGGAAAGGCACTAGGATTTCACGCCAGGCCTGCCCGGGACGGCACGTATCACATTGCAGTCCTCTGTTTCCTCTTGCAAGGCACGGGCCAAGGACAATTCCCTACCTAACAGTGGTGGGGCCAGGGGAGGGGCTGGACTTGTCCGTTCCAGGGAGATTCTCGTCCCCCTGCTACAGTCACCACTGTTTCCGTACACACGGAGGGGTCCGGCTCTTAGCAGGCAGACGTCAGGCCTTCTCAACACTGTGATCCTTCTCAAAGAAATGAGGTTCAGAGGCAATATAATCAGAATTCATAGGCTGAACTATTTGGCAACTTGGATTGAGATACTCTGTTTCCTACAGTGCCAAATGCCTACTTCTGGGGATCACTTTAGGTGGGCATGGTATAAATAATGTTGAGTCACATTTTGGGAAGTTCATGCCCTTTATAATTATTTTCAATACTCCAGTTAAAACAAATACAAAATCTGGGGGACAGAAGGCCCCACCCTACCACTTGTTTATCCTCCTCTAGGAGAGAGAACACAGATCAGAGCCTACGGCTGCCAAAATTTAAGAACATTACTTAATTTTCTGTACATTTAACTTTATTTTTAAGGTTACTTTCTAATTATGACCAGGGATGTTGGTATTTTGTTTTCAGTTTTTAAAAAATAAATGTATTTTAAATAGAAAGGAATGAGTCAATTAAATGAAAAATATTGATAATAGTGCTATGAATATAGAAGTACCAAATAAAGTGAAAGTGGTTTTCAGATGACTGAAGTTTGAGGAACAGTGCACCGGGGTAAACCAGACAGCATTTTAGACCATTGCAGGAAAAGAGGAAGGGACACTGAATCATAGCCAAAGTGCCTAGCCTTAGTTAAATAACTATTAATCTCGTCAAATATAAAACATAGGACATGCAGCTGATCCCTTTCCCAAGAACAGGAAAACTCAATCAAAGTTAGAAAAGATACATACTTATGGTAATCGGTCCCTCAAAGGCATTGGGCAGGTCTGTCACCGATGCGCAATCTTCTCCCTGGGGTGCTATGAGGCAGAAAAGAAAAAAAGGCATGAGAACTCTAAAGAATACGAGCGAAACTGATTCCCATTTCTATTGGAAAATCAGAATGGAGTTGGGTCATAGCTCGTCCCAAATAATTTTCTTTTTCTGAACCTTGGTTAAGTATCCTGGGAACTTCTCTGGCCTTTGTGACATGGTTTCCATTTTTATTTAGCTCCATATGTTTTTTGGAAGTTCACTTGTTCCTCTTCCCACCCCAGCACGTTTATTCTTTAATAAAAATATATGTTCTATACCAGGTGTTATAGAAGGTTGGGGGTACAATGGTAAATAAAATAGACATGATCCTTCTCTAAGGAAGCACATATTAGATATTTATTTTTTAATGTTATTATAAAAGTATTCGGGGACTCTGAAAAAAATTTTAAAGACATGTATAACTATAATAAGAAAATCATGTGTAATCCCAATAATCTACCAAAGTAATGAAAAAACATGGCAGAAAAATACCATCAAATGTTAATCCACACGGGCAGTATGAGAATCTAAAGATTAAAGCAACCAACAAAATATACTTGCTAGAAATATTTAAAAACAGACTAGTCTTCAGTCTTTTTTTAATGTATTAATTTTTCTATTAATTTGACTTCTCAACATGACGTTTCTGAGGTTGTCCACCTTTGGTCTACGTGCCCAGAATATTTCCTGAGACTTGTTTTGGCACAGCTCACCATGGGTATCTCTGGCTTCCTTTTCTTTTGCCCTCCATTCATCATCTACTCCTCCACCCCCCAACTTTGGGAATAAAGATTTCTGAGCAGACCTTGGGCCTGCCTGATTACCCAGGATGTTAACAGTGGCCCTCTGAAGAACGCTCTGTGAAACCTTGTGGAAACAGGCCCTGGAAGTTCTACCGTGCGTGCCATCCCTTGAGTCCTCAAAGAAGATGGCAGAATGCCTTAACCAACTGTTCCATTCATGTCCGGGTGCTCTATTCAGTACCTAGACCTCTGCTGAGCTCTAAAATCTCAAAGAGACTTAAACTGGCTTTGCAGTTATAGGAAGGATGGATCTAATTGTGCATTATAGCTTTTTATACTGTGTGTGTGAATGTGCATACTTGACAGTAAAATGTCAACTTATTTCTTAGGTTGGCTTCTCCCAGAGTTCCTTGTTGGCAAAGCGCAAAGAAGAAAGGGATGGATGGATGGATGGATGGATGGATGGATGGATGGATGGATGGTTGAATGGAGACAGGCAGGCAGGATGCTATCACAAGGAAGGCTATTATCACAAGTATTCTACGTGTCCTGCCATAAACCACTGGGTGCTCATAACATTGGACAAAAACACAAGTTGAACAAAACAGGGTTTGGTTGGTCCCCAGTTCCTAGGAACATCTTTTCCCACAGATAAAGGGGATGCTCTTAACTTGCCTATATTTTGGCCTCATAGTGAAACTAAATGGCAGCTTTATATTTCAACTAGAGAAAAGCAGGTTTTAGGAAAAGCCATTCTTGCAATGGTTAATTATAAGATTTTGCAGAAGAGAGACTCTCCAAAGATAAAGCCACCTCTCTGGGAAAGCCATTTCTCACCATGTAATCTAAACCAGCCCCTCACCACCCCCCACACCCATCACTGTCATGCATCACCTGCTCTTGTTTCTGCCTCAGGCTCACTCACCGCCATCTAAAATTATCCTGTTCATTCTGCTTAACAGCTGTTCACGGCACATCGCCCAACCTCTACCACCTGTTCTGTACCCACCTCCATAGAAATATTTAAGCTCCAGAAGATGAGTAGGAACCTCATCTGACTTGGCCAGAACACGTATGTGTGATGGGGACAGAGAGGTACTCAATAAATATTATTGAATGAATGAAAAAGGAAAAAAGTCCATTCTTCTAGTAAACACACCTAAGATGTTAACCCTCAAAATGGTCTGCAAATATAAACAGGTCAAAAAAACATTTAGATAAAAACCTGAATGACAATGCCATAGAAATAATTAAGAGAGTTCCAGATATATCAGTTCATTTATTAATTTTAAGCATTTACTCAGCACCTCTGCCACATTGCATAATTTTTAAAAGGAGCAAAAAAATAAACATGTTCTTGTCCCTGCATTTGAGGAATTCACAAGGTCAGGGGAGACATTAATAATTAATATTTCTTTAGATTTTTAAAGTTTTCCAAACATTTTTCCAATGAATGCCTCACTTCACAATCAAGGCAAAAAGCTACCCTGGGCAATCTTGAAGAGTCTCTTCCCAGTCTGCTCTGGGACACTGCATGAAACCGGTCTGACCTGTGACATGCTTCTGATATTGTCGCATTGCACAGACTCAGAAACAGACCTCGGATCATGACTTCTTAATGGCAGGAATGGAAGAAACTCCCCCAAATTCAAACATAACTGCAGGTAACAGTAGAGTGCACTGGAAATTTCTAGGAGATACGTTGTAATAGAAGGGGGCATGAGGTCAAAAACACTAAGTTTTGTAAATGATTACAGCATTTGTTCAAATGGACCTCCTTCATGCTCCAATTCACCTTCCTTTATAAAGCCCATCAAAGTTGGCAAGCGTCCTGAGATGGATGGTGACCCAAATGTGCAACTAATACATTCACACTCCTGTGTCGGATAGCGGGGCCTCATTAGGCGGCGTTCATTCTGTTGGACGAGCATTGTGTTGCTGGGAGAATCAGGCCTGGAGCGCTTTTCCTAAACCCAAAGATTTGTTAGAAAGGCTCTGAGGTAAGCTTCCTGATGGGTCGCATCTCAAAACCTTGCATCTCAAAACACTACACCAAAAAGCCAAGAGAAATGTTAATTATTCAGTCTAGCCAATCGCTCAGTGCCAGATAGACAGGCCCGATACATTCTATGTATCCAATAAACAGTTGTTCAGTAAATGAGTAAATGAATAAACTGATAAATGTAGAATCTTCCCTAACTTCCTCCTTCAAAAGAGGATGAGGCATTTTATTCAAAGCCAATTTAAAAAATGAACTAATTCAAGTCAGCTCTCCGTGTGGTTAACACAGAAGTCACCAGGCTCGCGCTGGGCCGTATCGCTGACAGCTGAAACGGGCAAAAACCACAAAGCCTCCTCAGGGTCTGCCTGATTTTCATTTGTAAGCCACAGGCTGTGTTTTATAAAAGCATTGCTGAAACTGTAAGCATACAGAAGCTATCTGCTAAGAGAGAGCTGGCTTTGGTCCCTGAAACCAGTCTGCGGCGGATCGTGTCACTGGGCCCTGCCGGTAGTTCTCAGGCTGAGTTGGATTCAAGGATCTTTCCAATGAGATCCTTCGCATGGAGCAGAAGGTTATCAAGATCTGTAGCTTAATGCCCCCTATCATCTGACTCTAAATCAAGACAGCTAGAATTCATTTATCCTTAAGTAAACATTCTTCTCAAGCTCCTTCACTTTTTATCTTGTTGCTTCAACAAGATAAACTCCCCAGATAAGAAATCCAGTCCCGTGTGCTTTCTCACTCCAATCTGCCCTGCGCAGTACTGAGCACATATAGTTGATCAGTAAATAAACTTTTTAAAACCCAAAGAAAAGCTTACAAAAGCAGCCTATCCCTATTGAGTACATTTTGAAAAAAGGAAAAGAAAAATATCACTTTGAATCTCACTGCTTTAATACGGCCACTTTCCCATGCAATATACTCCCAGAATTTCTCTGATTTTTCAGCTAAACTACCCCGTCCCCAGATGCAAAGGCAAAGTTAATCAGCACTCTTCACTCCTTTCTCTGAGGACAGGCCAACCTGGCGGGCAAAAATAAGGACACGGAGAAAAGTCTCAGCAGTAACTTGCCCACATGGCTCCATTTCCGGGCAATAAAAGTGTGCGCTTCCCCCTTTTCAAATTAAGCTTCTTTTCAGCAAGTGATAGCAACTTGTAAATCAGGTAAGACAATGTGGATATGCCCCAACTTGCATACACTCACAGCTCAGTGGGCAATTGGGCGGGCAATGCCCAGAGATACTCAAGAGCGCGCTGTCTGGTGCCAGCTCTTTTCCGTATGACCGACACCCTCATCTAAAGCATGGTCTTCCCAAATCTTCCATGAGCTCTGGCACTAAGATAAGCTAGCTAGACCACATGTGGCTCTGTGTCCATTTCCTGTTTATTTGAAAGTTTTTTTTCTCATTATCTTATCATGAGAATGGACACTCTAGGTGTGGGGGTGGGACCTGGGTATGGGCTGTGTACTGTATAGCCTCAGTTGGACCCTCCTCCTTTCGGTTAAATTCCATTTGTGTTCTTTGGTCCTATGACAGGGAAGAGTAAATATTCTATAGTTTTCTCCTTATTTTGAATGTCCCTCTGCAGGGTTAGTGACCTGTATATATTTTTGGTCACTCCATTTCCATTAACCAGCTCTGATAATTTCTCTTTCTCCTTAACTCTAGCCTTCCCCTCTGAATTCTCACTCTGGTCCCCACTGCTCATGCAACAGTAGGTGTGTGGCATAGCCAAAAGCAACTAATGTAATCTTACAACTTCTTTTTTAATTTTTATTGCTTTTGTGTATTTTATTGAGTATGCTATTACAGTTGTCCCATTTC